>JAPKLW010006638.1:0-16907 GCA_026898455.1 Plectranthus barbatus
GTCATTGTTCATTCACAAACACTTAGTTCAGAAATGAACACTACTCTCTCTCTCTATATATATATATATATATGGGTTATGTGATGTATATGTATAAACGTACATAATTATATTATATTAGTTATATGAAAATATTACACCTATGTATACACATGGCAAAATATTACCTACCTGATTTCTGACTCAATTTATGGAAGGATGTGGTGTCAGATATTAAAGGTAAAACCATAATGAAAGTAATGAAATTATTTTACATTTTTCTCCCAAAATTGCTGAGAACCTTAAACCCGTGCAGCTGCTAGTCCGTCAGATTCTATCCCAACGGTGAGGAATTAGGGAAAGTCATAAACTACAAACTAAAAGAGCACGAAAAATACTTGAGTTTAGGCACACATTTTGCATGATTTGGCCAAAAGACGAGGTAGAAAATGTGCTGTCAAAATTCTTCTGCTATAGGTAGTTTTCTGCTGAAATTTCTAGTAATTCTTCATTAATTCGTGTTTTAAGTTACTAATTATATATATATGGTAATTGGGAGTTCGTTAATGTTTAGTAATTGGAGTAACTGTGGTGGAATTGAAGAGGTGATTTATTGAGGAGAATCTCTGAAAATTTAAAGAGGTATATATTTTTACAATTTCAGAAACTCATGTGTTGATTTAGTTTCTTGACATAAGCATGATATTGGGTATATTTGTGAGCATTAGAATTATTTTATCATGTAGGGATTTAGTGTGATGCGTTCGGAATTTTGGGAAGAAGTAGAAGTGGCCGAAAATGGTTAAATGTTAGGCTGGAATAGAAATTTGGGCAATCCGGCAAGTTGAACAACATGATTGCCAACATATGACAATAAAATACCAATTGTGTTGGGTTAAATTGCCGAGCATGCAATAATGATGTAACTTAAATTTTTAATTTGAATTATTTGGTTAATGCATTTCCAAACTCATGCTTGTTAACATAAACACGAGAGCATCTAATTATTAAAATATGACTACTTTAATATTTTATTTTTATGAAATCATAATAACATTAAAGCATGAAGTTGAAGTTTGTCAATTGATGAATTACAGTACGAGTTAGCAATTAAAAGAGAGAGATTGCCACCCAAATCCCTAAAGGGTGCAAGGTGGGCTTTCTTACTACAAATAAAAAATGTGTTTACAAAAAGAAAATTTGTTTTGTTTTTAAATGATTGAGCATGCCTAAAATATTTTTTCTGCATTTCCTATTTGTCCTCTGAACCAGAAAGGCGGTCAGAGAGTGTAGAAATCTGAGTCGGGGAATACGGCCAGAGCCTTAAACATTTCGAATGTTAAGGTAATAGGAACGATCGGATCTCGATGACTCTACGAGAGCCAAGATTAGTGCACTTGGTGCCAGACCTGGTGAGAGAAAGGTCTTACCAAATAAGCTGGACACCGTGGTCATGGAAGTAGGCCTGCTTCCTGATCACACCCTTTAAACAAATAGTGAATGTATGTTTTGAGTGAAACTGCGCAGTTATGATTAAATGTTTTGTGACATATGAGTTCATTTTAAAGTAAAAGCTCACGTGTTGTTGTGTGAGTTGGCATGTCAATCTTATATATGTATGATTTGGCAATGTGTTCACTGAGTACAATGTACTCAACCCTGCATGTATTTTTAAATGTGCAGGTTGAGCAGTGAAAGAGAATGGTGGTGTGTTGAGCAATCTTTTACACTCAAATCGTATGGGTATACCCAGGAGTACAAATCTTCATATATGTATTCCAACTACGCTACATCTGTTGCACTACTTTGAGTCTTGTTCCCGATTATTATTGTTCACCCCAATATGGCTCACTCTGGTTATTCGGGAAGCCAGGGCGTGACATTTCTGCTCTTAATCTTTTCACTCGCATATTTGAAACCCAAAAACTGAATAAGTTGTTGAATTATAATTTGAATTTGGTTAAGTAATTATTTGAGCTATAAACTAGTTTTTAGAGTTCTAACTGACTTGGGTAAGTGTCAGTTGGGCTCCAACATGCATTTAACACTTTTGATTTTTATTACTCTAACATCTTTGGAGAAACAAGTGGTATTAGAGCAGTTGGTCTACACGACATACTGTTGTGTGTCTATAATTGGCAAAGCTTTTGTGAATGGATCTGCTAGATTATCTTTCGTATCAATATTCTCAATTAGCACATCACCCCTTGACACGATTTATCGTATGATATGGTACTTCCTCTCAATTTGTTTTGTTGCTCTGTGAGTTCGTGGTTCCTTTGAGTTTGCCACAACACCAGAGTTATCACAGTATATCGTGATAGTCTTGGGCACTTTAGGAATCACGTCCAACTCCAGAAGGAAGTTTCAAAACCATACTACTTCTCTCAAAGAAATCACGTCCAACTCCAGAAGGAAGTTTCAAAACCATACTACATATTTTGAATCTATCACATATTTTGCTTTCATAGTGGAGTCCGCAATGCACTTCTATTTTGCGCTCCTCCATGATATAGCCCCACCTCCCAATGTGAACACATAGCCAGAGGTGGACTTATTTAGATCCTGGTCTGCTTGGAAATCCAATTCCGTATAACCCACAGGGCATAACTTTTCACACTGATAGATGAGACAATAGTCTCTTGTCCTTTCAAGTATTTGAGAATGTGCTTTACCGTAGTCCAATGCGTCTGTCCCGGATTACACTGATATCTTGCTACCATACCTATAACAAAGAAGATATTTGGTCTAGTACATAACATTGCATACATGAGGCTTCATAAGGCCGATGCATACGGCACCTTACTCATTTAGTGTGAGCATGGCTACTGGTGTAATTGTTTTGTCATAGTATATGCCCTCTTTCTGACTATAACCCTTCGCCAACCTGGCTTTATGAGCCGTAATTTCCCCTTTCACTCGTATCTTTTTCTTATATACCCAGTTGTAGCCTATGGCTTGAAAGCCGTCTGGCAGCTCAGTCTTTTGGTAAACATCCATAGCCGCTATGGATTCTATTTTCGAATCCATGGCGATCAGACATTTGTCCGCATCTTTATCAGATACCGCCTCGTCGTAAGTCTATGGGTCAGTATCATCAAGTATGTTTCCCAGGATCAAGTCTGAAGGCTCTCCCAGGAACATGTACCTTTCCGATTGACAAACAACCTTCCCACTACAACGAGGTATCTGAGCTGTGTCAGTAGTGGTCACAATACTCGATGGTCCCATACCTCGCATTGATGGCAGTGTTGGTAGTCCCTCACCGGTCATAGGTGAATCTACCAATACACTGGGATTTCCTGATGGAGTTGCTTCATCATTTCGAAGCTCGTTGGATCTCACTCTTGGATTTGTGGTTTCTTACATATTCGTCCTCCAAGAATCTTGCGTTGGTACTGACAATGACATTTTGATTCTTTGGACAACAAAAGTAACCACCTTTCATTTGCCTTGGATATCCTACAAATAGCATCAACTTACACCTACTTTCTAACTTATTAGGTTCCTTTGTCAGCACTTATGTTGGACAACCCCAAACCCTCATTCTGGTTAAACTAGCCTCTCGCCCATGCCAGTGATCTAGAGGTGTTTTTGGAACTGATTTAGAAGGTACCAGGTTAAGAAAATACGCCTCTGTTTCCAAGGCATATCCCCAAAACAAAATTGGCAAGCTTGCATAACTCATCACCGATGTAACCATTTCCAAAAGAGTTCTATTTCTTCTTTCAGCTACACCGTTTTGTTGAGGGGTTCCAGGTTCAGTCCACTGCAATGTAATCCCATTATCTGATAGATACTGCAAGAACTCATTATTGAGGTATTCCCCACCGTGATCCGATCGTAATGTAATTATAGTCTTGCCTAGCTTCTTTTCTACTTCTGTCTTGATTTTTTTGAATCTCTCAAAACATTCAGACTCGTAGCGATGCAAATAGATATATCCAAATCTTCAGTAATCATCAAAAAATGTGACGAACTCATAACCTCCACGAGCATGTGTGGACATTGGTCCAAATAAGTCAGAGTGGATCAGTTCTAACACATCCTCTGCTCGAGACTGACTTACCTTAAAAGGTCTGGTCGTCATCTTTCCTTCTATACAGGATTCACATACTTGATGAGACACCACTTGGAATTAATCTAAGAGACCATCATTCGCTAGTCTTTTGATCCTCTTTAGACTCATGTGACCTAGTCTCAAGTGCCAGAGATATGTTTGATCCTCGTCGGAAGAAAAATTTTCTTTTTAAATGATTATTATTATTAGATGAGTTAGTTGCAACATTCACATAAGAGTTGTGTAAACAATTTATGATGTAGAGAGAGTCAACCAGTTTGCCACGACAGATGAGATTGTTATTGACAATGATAGAAACACCACTATCAAAAATAACTGAATATCCATCATTAAATTACTTGGAAACTAAAATTAAGTTCCTCCGAAAAACTAACACAAATAAAACATCTCTCAAAATCAAACAATTGTTCTCTAACATAAAGTAAAATCTCTAATAGTTGTTGATGAGACTTGGTCTCTGCTGCCCATTGAGATGGTAGCCTCGTCATGCTTCAGATGCCTTGTTGGCACGAACCCCTGCAAAGTATAACAAACATGATCAGTAGCTCAAGTATCCACTACCCATGAATGGGTAGAAACCGATGCAAAACATGTTTTTGTTATAAATGCACACGACGTACCTTGCCCTTCTGTGCTGGGCACTATATAATTTACTATTTCACTTCATTTGCGCTTGTGTGGCATGATGATAACTTCTGTCTTTTCATCCTTTTCTAACATCTTGAGCATATCCTTAGCTTCAGCAACCACTTTGTCAAAAGAAAACAAAGTTGGAGTTAATTCCAATGCTCTGATGTCAGACTGTTCTCGTAGGAGTGCCCTGAGTAACTCGTGGATAGAAAACTCACGCCTACCAACAAGAAACTTGATGAAATCATCAAAAGATTCAGAAAGAAAGTTTAGGGCAATATTAATCTCTTCACGAGCATTAATTTTTCCACCTCTCATCCTGTACTTGTTCATGATCTTCATCATGGTCATGAAATGCAGAATTACTGAACTGCTCTCAGTCATTTTCTTGCAAACGAGAGACTTCACAAGATTATAACTGATAGTTGTTTCACCTTCCCATATACTTTCACAATATCCCTCCAGATCTCAACAACATTACGGAAACTCCTATACTTGAGTTTCAATTCTCTAGACAGACTGTTTATGATGAAAAAGTAAGCAAAATACACAAAAACTTTCCATTTGTCATAGAATTGTTGTTCAGAAACAGAAGTCTTCCTAGACTATGGAACTAGTGGCTCCATAGAGAGTATGTAGGCATGATTCTCAGAAGAGAGAATATACTCAAAGCAGAATCTCCACTGAGGAAAGTTTGGACCAGTTAATGGGTTCAGTGTTAAGAGGTTTACAACGTGAGCTATAGACATGTCTGAAAACAATAAATTAAAAGCATAAATTAAAACAAAATCGCAAACTATTGAAATATATAAATATTGAAACCTTATGATAAACCAATATTAATGTTTCCTCTAACTGCCCAAGTAATTTTATTGCAAGCCACACATGTGGACGTTTACAACAAAACACTTAACCAAAGTGCATCCTTCAATTCCAGTCCTTTAATTCCAATCCATGTTAGTTTCCTTAGACAATTGGAATTAATAATCGGAGACTAACTAAGACCATATTATCTTACTGAGTAGGGACATCACAAATTAGTTATACTCTGGACAATATCTAAACTTAATGCCACTAGGGGTGTAATCGAACCAAAACGAGTCGAGTAGTGTCGTGCTTAAGTTTGACTCATTTAGTTTTGAGTTGAGCTTCGAGCTTTTTAATCGAATACTTTGATGTTCACGAACGTTATCGAGCTTTTATCGAGCTTAAACAAACTTTCTAAATTTAGAATATATTTAAGATTTTCATTATTATTTTGAAGAAAAGATTACTTATTCCAAAAAAAAAATCATATTCAAGCTCATATTCTAAATATTTTTCATTATTAGATAGATTTATCATTATTCTTACTCTTAAATTATGAAAATATTATTTTTATAAAAGTAATTATTTTATATTTCTTACTAATTTTAGCTAACGAGTCTGCTCACGAGCTTACGAGTCGAATACTATGATGCTCAAGTTTGGTTCATTTAATAAATGAACTTTACTAAACAAACTCAAACGAGCTTTTATTAAGTCGAGATCCGAGTAGCTCACGAACAGTTTGGTTCATTTACACTGCTAAATGCCACTAGGCCAACCTTTCCATATAAAAATCAATTTTTCATACACACACTAGGTCCATGACTCAAGATTCTTTTATAATAAGCTTGTCTCATTTAATTTAATCCTAGAGAACTTGTGAGAGATCAAGTATGCAAGCTACAAATTAGACGTTTATGCATGAACTCCCACTTCTCACATGAATTAAATGTTTGTATTAAGAAATCTCATCTATTAGAACTTATGAATAATAAATTAAGTCAGCTACACATGTAGACATTTACTTATTATATTATCCACTTCGAATAAGAGATCGCTTTGTGGAAGCTTTAAATACCAGCTTAGTAATTTAAAATTCATAAGGTTCAATTGCATTATTTTATGTAGCCATAAATTATGAGATTGCTAAATTCTATCATGAAAAATATGAATACTGAATTTATAGTCATAATTTAATTACATAAAATAAATCACATAAGAATGCTTTAAAGTTGTAAATAAAAGCATTAAACGTGCTTCTATTATCTACAACATGCTTGGATGCTGCGTAATTAATTAAAACACATATATCATGTGAGAATAGATAATAAAACAAATAAAACATGTCTTCGTGGCCTGATGATATAGAATACAAAATTAAATCTTATCTATTAAAAATTTGAATTTAATTTACCGATTTTCGAACTGGGCTCCGACTACTTGGATTTGAAATTTTTTGAAAGTTGGGCCTCCAAGATTCGATCCATCAGAAATTTAGAACAACTAGGCCCGTGTACACATTGCGATCCCAAAGCCTGTGTGCGCACGGCCAGATGAGCCACCACTGGTGAACCACCACTGTCGGCGACCCGCCACCGCGAGTAACTCACCAGAATAGTTTAACAGCCGCGTGATAAGCTTGCGCACCTGCAGCCCGCGACCCCGTCGTCCTTGCCTGCTGCCGCCACCCCGGCCTACTCTTGGCATCGCCCTTCGCCGTAATTGCTGCAACTTGCCGGAGAAAATGTACAGGGTCATGTTGTCTCAACGTTGACCACCACCATAGAAAATGTACCGAGCCATCCCACCACCATCAATGTTGTTCGTAGAAAAGAGAGAAAAGGGCGGCTTCGATCGCACAGACATGCAACTTTGTCATGTGCCCGCAGGGAACCTAGGGTTCCATCGCGTGCGCGCATCGACCATCGCCTGACTGACAATCATTGTCCGCTCTCGATCCCTCCGTGCATGCCATTGATTGCTGCACCGAATGCCACCACAGCTGGCCACAAGGAGCGCGAGGGTTGCTACCTGCCCCCACTCCGTTCTCGATCCCTCCATGCACTCCCCGCCGATTGTTGTGCCCTGTGCCACCTCCCTGCTTCACCCGTCCAGCTACACGACTCGTGCTCGTGAGTGGCTGTGCAGGACCCTAGGGTTCTGCTGCACTCGGCTATGTCTCGTCATGCACCGCGTGTGATGCATGCGGTCCCTTCATTCTTTGTGTTCTTCATGTTCTTCATCTTTTAATTTTACATATTTGAATTTACAAGGAAATAACAACCTACTATAATTTGAAAATTAAATCTAACTACGGATTTATCTCGTGGATTAAAAAAAAACTAATATTTATAAATGGGCGGATTAACCCAAGAACCACGATGAACGAAAAAAATGCAATCCAATAATAAACCATACTTTACAATTCAATAATAATAATAATCATGCATATTCATAGACAATATTATTTTTTCGACAGAGCCAATAGTTTCAACCTGGCTCTGATACCAATTGAAGGGATTGCTAGCAAACTGAATTGATAATCCATAACCCATTTTGAAATAGGATATCTAAAATAAATTGTTATGCCTATGAATAATCCTAGCATGATCCTATTCAAATGCAGAAGAAGGTTTATGCAGAATACTTGGATTGTAGAAACTGAAGAACTCGATGCACAAATATTGATCCTCGATCCTCTTTCTTACGCGATAAGATTTAATCCTACAAGATGAAGGAATTTAATCTATTGAAATTATAGAGATGATTTCGAAGAACTAAGAGAACAAAAGAATTTGATCCTCCAGATCTGATCTTCTGATCTGTATCCCAGCTCCAATCCGGAAATTTTGTGATGATTCCCTCCGGATTCTATGCCTATTGAGAAACAGAATTTTCTCCTCATTCTCAGATCTTCAGTCACCTATCACAACTCCCAATTACTGGCTTGCTTCTTAAGAACTAATGATCTTATGGTGTATTGTGATATGAGAACCTAATGGGTATTTATAGTAGAATTTTGAACTTAGATGGGCTCGAGCTTTTATGGGCCAGACTAGGGACCAGAATGCAAATAGCAAATAAGACCTATCGATTAATTAATATTGATTAATATTAATTCTCTTTGCTACCACTGTTGGGATTGTATACTGAAAGCATATATGATTAAGTGTTTTCGTACACTGGTATTCATGTATGTATCCGCAACAATGCTCGCTGTCTGATAGAACAATCATACGACGAACTATAATATCCTTTTATCTCGTGGAAAGGGATGACCATATGGTGTGTTGTAGATCACAGAGGATCATATGGTTCGCTTGACCTAGCGAGATATAAAGAGTATCACAGCTGAGACGGTCCCTGGATAGGCTGTCGGTTTAAGCTGCGGCACATCAGTTCATAAGTGGGCTTATCCTGGCTACTTGATGTGTCGGTACATTTTTATGTATTGATGGGATCAACAGTGGGATGCGCCGTTCTCATTGACATATGAACGAGCCAGATCCCTAGCATACTTTCTGTGATCTTAAATCGTACTGAAGGATAAGGGGCACACACAGATTGACCACACTTTGATTTACTAGAGTGGCGGGTCTTACATGTACCCTTATACTTGTATTTTGGGCGTTGGCAATTTGTGTGGGGTCTGCTTAGTCTGGATGTATGGTAACATATCCGTTTAGGATGGTGACATTCCCTGATGAGCTCACAAAGGTTCATTATGCTAAACCCTGCAGGTTGAATTATTTAATTCAGGCATAAGTGATAAAAGGTGAGTGGTGTTATTCAGGAAATAAGAAATTAATTAATTGTGGCTGATTGTCATAAGCCAAATTAATTAATGAATGTCTGAAACCTTAAATATGTGGATCAAGTTAGTTTGGTGCAACCCGTTCCTAATAACGTGGTAATAAAGGGGCGAGTCAGTATTGTTACCGTGGTGAAGGTTAAAACAATACTTTATTAATTAATTAATGTTCTGGGTTGGACATGAGAGAATTAATTAATAAAAGAGGGCCCACTTTATTATTTGCATCTGATCCCTGGTCTGGCCCATTAACTGCTCTCAGCCCATTAGGGTTAGGGTTTCATAAACCCTAACACTATATAAACCCCCCTTCTCTATTGGATCAACACAATTCTGTGTGTACACTTTCTGTAGCCGTCAGTTAAGAAACTAGGGTTTCATAACGGACAGAGAGAGAGGGGCGACGGCGGCTGGATCTGAGGGAGAAGATTGATCGACTTCTCCAAAGCTCGGATTTAACTTGGTAGAATAATCCTCACCAGATTTCCAAGGAGCAAGGGATACAGATCAGAAGATCAGATCTGTAGGAACAAGAGAAGAGATTCAAGGTTCCATATTCCGCTTCAGATCTGAATAGGTTTTTCACCGTTATTATTCTCCGATCTGTCCTGTGGATCAAACGGTGAAACAAGGTACAATCTTTAATCCATCCTATGCAATTTAATTTGTAGGAGCATGCATAGGCTTTTGCATGGTTCATTTAATTGTATTTATTCTTGGTATCCTAAGAACGATCCTTGGCAAGTTTAATGGCAATTAATATTGCCCGTCGTAGACTCAATCCCTACAACCACGTTGTGGGGAACGGGTTGCATTAGCTCGAAAATTCTATATTTAAGGTTAACAGACATTCATTGATTAACTTGAGCTCTAACAAGATTCCAAAATTAATTAACAACTTTTAATCCTGAATCAATCCACTCAACCATTTTCACTTATGCTTGAACTTAATCAACCTGCAGGACTTAGCATAATGAACCTTTAGAGCTGTTCAGAGAAAGTCATCATCCTATACTGGATATGGTTACCTAGTTCCAGTATTAGACAATCATGCAAGATTGCTACCACCTAAGATACAAATATATAAGTTAAACTAGAACTTTTTACTATATCTCAAAGTGACACACAAATCTGTGTATACTTCTGTACCTTCATGTAGGCATAAAATTACATCGAGCATCAAGATCAAGATTCTTTTAATGTCAGATAAAAGAATCGATCTTACTTAGGTCCCATCAATGCGTACCGCACGCACCAGACATACCAAGCAACTAAGATAAGTTGTTTATTACCGCGTATGCTACAGTCTAAAATGACAGTGTATCCTAGGACTGTCTTAGCTATGATGTTGTTTATTTCCCAATGGGTCAATCGATCCATATGATCTTCCATGATATACTACACACCATATGATCTCCCTATCGACCAGATAAGAGGATTCTTGTGTTTGCGATACATGTTTGTTAATTCAGTCAGGAGATGAACATACAACATTAATGATTCCCAGTATATTAAACAATAAACCTTGTACATAATATACCAATCATAATGCTTTCAGCATTTAATTCCATCAATATTATCATAATTATATCTCATGCTTATTCAAAGGCTATGATAATTATACTAAGTCCAAGCTCTTAGTAATATATTATAATATTTTTTGACAACAAGCTAACAGAGAGAGACCATGAGAATTTTGACCAGATCATTTTGAATTGGATGCCTGATTTCTTTTTTGTAGTCAGTCGGTAGTGGATTATAACTAAGTTTGAGCTCTCAATTATTTGGAGATTCGATTTTCTGATACAACTGGTATCAGAGCGAGGTTCAGAGTTCTTAGGCTCTATCTTGAATAGATTGAGATTAAATGAATATGTATGTTCATGGATGGATTTGAATTGTTTGAATGTTTTTGTTCTCGTGGCCTTCTCGTTTTTGGATCTGTTTTTCACCACGAGAAAATCCGTGGTTAGATTTGATAGGAAAATTATGTAATAGATTTTAGATCTATTTTGTATTTTCTTTATTTTTCAAATCTGTAAAAATCTGAGATCCGGAAGATGAAGAACGAAGAACAAGAGATGGAGAATCATGTCTAGGGTTTAGCCCCTCACTACCACCACTCAGCCGCCGGCGGCGAGGACCTGCGGCGGCGATGATGGTGGCACGCGCGGCTTCAGGCGGCGGCGGCGCTGCGTATTGCAGCGGCTGTGGGTGGCGGCGACGGGAATTTCCTCCCGTGGCTGGGCCGCGCCCAGATCTCGCTGCTGCTGCGCGCGTTCCGGCGAGCGCGAGTTTTGACCGGCGAGTCCCAGGCGCTGCAGGCGTACGCAGCGGGCGGTGGGGAGGCGGCGGCAGGCTTCACGCCCGCGGCTGGGCTGCGCCCCAGGTTCGCCGTGCTGCATCTCGCGCCCGGCGAGCGTTCTCGATCGGCAGAAGCCGCGCGCAACCTGTCTTCGCGCGGCAACGGCTGCAGCAGCGATGGCTCGCTGCGTGTGTCGACTGGCAAAGGACGCGGGGCAGTGGCTGGTGACGGCTGCTGCAGATCTGCCGGCAGCAGGGTGGCCGGCCTGGTGCGCTGCGCGTCGACGTGCGCAGTTGCGGCGTGAAATGGCGACGGCTGCTGCGAACTCCGGTGGCGGCGGCTGCCGGAAAGGCGGCGCGGCGGGGCAGGACAAGTGGCGGCGGCTGAAACCCTAGTTGCTGCTAGGGTTTGCTGACACGGGCTGGATGCGGGCCCGGCGGCCCGGCGACGGCCCGGAGTGCTGCAACTAGGGTTTGTGTTGTCTTCATGGGCTGTAACCCTAATTCCTAGCCCAGTAAGCCTAATGTGATGTGGGTTGGCCCAAGATCAAGATTTAATTATTTTGATGGGTCAAATATCCCTGGTTCACTAATTCAAAGCCCAAATGCTGTCAAAAGAAGTTGCAGATTTCAAATAAAAGAGTGGGAGCCCAGTTTGAAGATCTGTATTGAAATAAAAGCCTTGTAATAGATAGGTTTAATTTTATTTCAGTTGTAATCGCATCAGAGGGGCCACGAGAAATTTTATTTGTTTATTTAATTATTTCTCGTTATGATGTGATTTATTATGTGCGCACTAGTAAATAATAGGAAAGCATGCTTACTTGCTTTAATTATTTACTTTCATAAGCATGTTGTAATTTCTTAAATTATTGAGCATGTCTTATGTGATTTATTTTATGTTTTAAATTATGACTGCAAATTCCAAGAATCATATTAATTTATGATGGAATTTTGGTGACATAATTTATGGCAACATAAAATAATGTGTGCGCATGAAACCTTTAGAACTAAAAATACTAAGCTGGATTTTGGTTCTTTTCTAACCAAGATCATTAGACCTCCACAAATACGACCTCTCATTGGAAGTGAGGTATATCGAAGCGTAAATGACTACTCGGGTAGCTTACGTTAGAATGTCCCTCACAAGTTCTAATGCGATGAGGTTTCCAAAATAAAACATTTATTTTAAGATGAGAAATGTGGGGCCTCTAAGCAATGACTACTCGGGTAGCTTGCATTGAGATAACTTTCGCAATTCTCTAAGATTAATATAAATGGGATAACGAAGAATGTAAAGGGCATGCGGTATGGGTCCAGTACGTATGCTAAATCGTCCCTTTCACATTCGGAGTTAGGATTGTGGTTATTTTGGCTTAGATGTTGCCTGGAGTATAACTCAGTTGTGATGTCCCTGCTCCGGATAGGTGAACATGGTCTTGAGATCTCCAATATTAATTTCTTTTGCTTAAGATACCTGGCATGTTAAGAAATTAAAGGACCTATTTTGGTCTGGTTGAGCGTTTGCCGTAAATGACTACTCGGGTAGCTTGCGGTGAATTAGCTTGGGCAATTGGAGGAAACAAAGTGCATTGTTTTATCTAAAGGTTCTATGCATTATTTGTTTCAATTGTTCGTAGTATGTGCTTACTTTAATTCGCTTAATTGTTTTCAGATATGTCTATGAACAACGTCATTAATATCCTTGCTCAAAACTCTTTAACTGGTCCAAATTTCCTTGAATGGAAACGCAATTTGGATTATATCCTGGTTGCGGAGGAACACAAGTTTGTCCTTACTGATCCTTGTCCGGCTGCCCCAGCTGCTAATGCTACTGCCGAGCAGCGGCAGGCTTACGATAAGTGGGTCAAGTCGAACAATGTAGTGAAATGCTACATGATGACCACTATGAGTAAGGTACTGCAGCTGCAGCATCAGCACTATGATAAGGCCTGTGATATTATGGATAATCTCGCAGCGACTTATGGGGAGACGGACAGAACTGTCAGATTCAATCTCATGAAGGAGATTGTAAGCAAGAAAATGGCAGAGGGCAGTTCAGTGAGAGAGCACGTTGTTGCCATGACTCACCTCATGGATGAACTGACGTTGCATGGTGGTGGTATCGACGCGGAAGCGCAGGTCGATATCATACTAAACTCTCTTCCTAAGTCTTTTGAGAACTTCAGGTTGAATGCTGTCATGAACAAGAAGGAGTATACTCTTAATGAGTTACTCAGTGACTTGATGGCAGCACAGTCCCTGATGGAACCCGAGAAAGCAGTTTTAGTTTCTTCCGGTAACCGTCCTGCTGCTTCTTATCGAGCAAGAACTAAAGGAACGGGTAGGAGAAACAAGAAAGCTGCTGGAGGGAACAATGGAGTTCTTGCTCTAAAGAAAAAGACTAAGAAAGTTAAACCAAAGGACAAGTGTTTCCGCTGTGGCAAGACAGGACACTGGAGGGTGAATTGTCCCAATCCCAATGGACGAGGTACGTCATCGTTTACATGTTTAGTATCAGTTTTGGTCTACTCCTCGTGAGTAGTGGTTAACTGTAAGTACTAATCATGTTATGGCTGCTTTTGTGCAGAGAATCAAGCTGGTGGCAATGCTTGAAGATGACGGATTACCAACTCCAAAGAAGATGCTGGAGATCAATCTCAAGCTATTGGAGTTTCTGCCTCTAGTTTATGCTGAAAAACTTTGTTTTTAGTTCAAGTTTTAAGAAGAGATATTGTTTTGTTTTGATAAACAGTTTTTCATCCATGTTTTGGATTCTTAGTCATTTTGATAGAATTTTTCTATCATGAATAAATGACAGTGTTTCTATTTATGGATGATTATCTCTTCATTACTTGATTGCATAAACTGTCAGTGTTCTAAGGTATAATTTAAAGTATCTATATAGAGATTGGTTACATCAGTCTAAGTAGTCTTAAGTAGTTCGTGGGATTATGGATTCTATCCAAGTATTCCTTAGAATGGTACTTATGGCAACTACTTAGAAGTACATTGATTGTAATCAGGCCTTAATTAGGCAATTACTTCTCTATAAGTTATTTCGTGTTTTGCTCTGGTTAGTGGTTTGAGTCTACTTCCGCAGTTGCCTTTACAGGCATTGATGCTGTAGTCATTTAAGATTTGGTATGTTTATCTAGTTCACTACAAGTCTTAGTCTCTTGTTTTAATCAAGAGCGTTCAAGACTAAGGTAGAGAATAAGTTAAACAAGACCGTAAAAGCATTATGGTTTGTCCATAATGATGTATCTTAAGTGATGTGCTTTACAGTATCTGGCAGAGCAAAGAGATTATATCTCAAGTTAACTACACCTGTTATCTCTCGTTTGAGATGGTGTAGGAAGAACGAAATAAAGATCTTTAAATGTTAACAAGTTATACCAGCTATTGCCTAAATCTTTCGTTTTAGGGAAAGCGCCAAAACAGTTGTGTATCGTTTAAACTGGTGTCTTCTAAATCAGCTCTAAGTACCCTAGCAGACCTTGACTCAGTCAAAGGGCAATGATGGGTAATTCGGCTGCTAAGCTGATATAAGAGACTGATTGGATAGAAGATAGGTTTAAGATAGTACTGTTTGTGGGCTATCCCAAGTAAACGAAAGATAGTGGTTTTATATATCCTAATTACAGGCAAGTTGTATAGGATGAAACCATGAATCCAAATGTAAGATTGTTTTCTAATATTTAAGAGAAGACAATCCAAATCCATAAGGAAATACCCCGTGGCAGATTGAGCATACCTTGGTAGGTATGGAGTCAATTGCACGGTCACCTGTGTAAGGTGGTAAACCACAAGTAATGCACCATTAACTGACAACATAAAAGGAGCGTCGTTGCAGTGGGAGGTTGCCTTAACAGGCTTAATAGTACTGGTTCGTGGAAACAGTCTCTCGACTTGTTCCCAGCTTTACGAACAGCATTGTACTTATCCCTTTTAAGTGTGACGAAGCCGTTAAGACAAACGATGCAGTTTGAATGACGTGAAGTCATGGATTCAGAAATGAATCAATTAAGGTTATGGTAGTATGTCAGGATCAGTGATTGCCGAATAGCTTAACAGCTATATGCGACTGATTGATATACAAGTAAAAGGATCGAATGGTAGCCTAGTGTGTTCAAAGGCCTAGGTTAGTGAGTGAAGGTGTGTTTCACAACAAGACCTTCTCACTGGTTGCAACTATTAAACCCATTCGAGTTCTTTTAAAACATAACAGCACATATGTAAGTATCTGGAAGGTAGATGAAGTCGTCCGTATTTTATGAACGGATACCTTAATAAAAGGTGACGACATCTGTTTGCAACAACCAGATAAGTTATGTGCAGCATCATGTCTCGAAGCCAGAGTAGTTCAATTATGAACTTAACCGTGCTTCAAGATTATGTAACAGACATTTCGATTTTTGTTCATCGAGAATGAGAGTTACATAAGTCAGAGTATGTGTCAGCGAAAGCGTGGTTTTCCTTGCACATTATGCAGATAGTATTTACACATTCGGAAACGGTGTGGAAATGCAGTCAGGCATAAAGGATGGTTATCCGAACAGTTTCAGAAGTAGGACTTATGAGATTATGGAACATCTTTTGAATTAAAGTCTTGTGTTGGCACAAGAGAAAGGATGTTCAAGTATCTCAAGTTGCTTAAATTGATTCTGTGGTGAGTCGTTCATAGCAAGAAAGGTTGATGTCTTTCTATAGTGCAGATGAACGAGCTCAGATATCTGCAATGCGATAAGCATGTTAGACAGATATCAGTTCAACTCTGGATAGGCACATTTGTTTACAGATGTGCTATGTGAGTTGAAAGGCATCGGATATCCAGGAGGATCATAAGGAAAGAGAATCGACCTCTAACTATGTGTTGGGCCTTGGAGGAGGAGTTATAGGAATTTAACACAGAAGTGTGTTGAAGATTCCAGTATGAAGGCTGAACCCTAGTCAGCTTCATAGACTTCGTAAGAAGCAGTATAACTCCGACACCATCCTCCAGAGGTGTGCGTTCTGAGTTTGCCTAGGAAAAATCACAAGTAATTGTGATGTATTGGTGCAGAGACAAACTCAAGAGAACTCAAGACTCAAAAGGTGATGAGACACATAGGATGTGTTGTAACACATCATACGAGAAATCGTAACAAGAGGTGATGAGTGTACAGTGGAGATGGTTGACATGAATAGACACACTTAATACTTTGATAAAAGCAATGGTATTATGCTTTAAGTATAAGTGGGAGATTGTTGGGATTGTATACTGAAAGCATATATGATTAAGTGTTTTCGTAC
>JAPKLW010006639.1:0-16907 GCA_026898455.1 Plectranthus barbatus
AAGCAGTCGGTTTTTCAACCTCCTGCTCTGATACCACTTGTTGGTCCTGATATATCAGAGTCGTCGTGCTTAACAAGAACACGAAATGCAGCGGAATGATTAATCGTCAGTTACACTTATGTTTTCCTTTGAAGATTATTTAAACTCAGGTATAGATTAAGGTTTCTTCACAGTCATACACTAGCAATATGATTGCTAGGTTTAAAGTCTTGTGCGTAATAAAGCAGTAAATGAACACAATGTTTATAGTGGTTCGATCCAAATAGATCTACGTCCACTCCTTAGCCGAAACGCTAAGAATTCACTAAGTAAGTATACAGAGTACAAGGATTCACCTTGGACGTTAAGTAGGCAGTGAGCTTTCGGCCTGGCTACTTGACAGCTATCCTCCGATATTCTGAACTTCTCAGGTGTAGGTCTGGCAGAGTCAAGGGCACACCTTCGTAAAACTTGCCTTTTCTACTTTGGAAGTTTTATAGTTACCTCCAAACTTTTCTTCAGATGCGGCTAAATGCCCGTCTTAGTCTAGAACTTTTCAGGTGTTCGACTGTTGGACTCTTCCAGTAAAGGAAGGTATCCCAATGATTGAAGAATCTTGAATGCAATCAAGAATCTCTTCAATGGAGTGTCAGGGATTCAATGTGGACACTCTGGTAGTTGAAAGGCTTTAAATATATTTAGAATATTTGCTTTTCAACTGACTGCTCTTGTCCTTTTCGCTTTTGTCTTAGGAATCTCTTGCAAGTGAGTTAGAGTATTGAATGAGCAGCACTTCTCACTCTTTTGGACTTGTCTTTTTATACTTTAAGATTCAAACTTTGAATCTTTGTATCCGTTAGACACAACGGTCTCTTTGTCCGAGAGTGGCTCGTTTATCAGCTTGCTTTCTGGCTTCGTACAGTACTTTTTGACCTACTTCTGAAAAGTCCTGTCCTTGCGTGTACGGTTTTCAGAATGTTGGTATAGCGATCGTTGTTAGCTGTCTTGCTTTGCTAAGCTCCTTTGGAACGATCTACTAGCTTTTATTTGCAATCTGCTAGATAGATATCGGACTGTTGAATTCTCAGCAGTTGCTCTTTTTATTCCTGATTCCTTCAACTCCGGATTGTTAATCCTTTAGCAATCTGCTATGTGCTAGGGAATGCTGACTCCTCAGCATTCTGCTATCTCTTTGACTTCTAGCAAGTGTTAATCTTCTCTAGCAATCTGCTAGAAATACTTCGGTGTCAGCAGAGAGAGCTCCTAGCAAACTAGTCTATTACAAGATATTACAAGATATGCTAGACTATACTAGAATTCAGCACTTGATCGACCAATCTAGTAAGGTTTGATGCAACAAAACCTTTTACAATGTGATCCTAAGGGAGATTCAGGAATAATTTCCCAACAATTTCCCCCTTTTTGGTGCGATCAAAGCTTACTATCGCATTGTTGAATCTAAGAGGAAGAATGTCTGTGTTTACAAGAACCTATGCTAATCTAGCAATCTAACACAGAGTTTATCCATCTTAGTTCGAGCAGATTTGGTTGTAATGTAATTCCCCGTCAGTAAATTCTGGGAAATATTTCTCGTTCAATCATATAAGTAAATGCTGCAAAGGTAATATGCTAGAAATTCTACCACCCAAATAAATCCGCAGGCATTTTACTTTACCAACCTTAACGTGATTGAAAAAAAATTTAGATGTGTTGAGTACACTGATAGTGTAACTCAACCAGGACACGCAGTAAAAGTCAGATATTGACAATGAGAGATTGTCTAAGTCTGATCAATTTTCATTCATATTTTGTGTTCGTTACAAGTACAATGAAAATGACAGACTAGGGAAAAATAAAGATAAGAAGAAATAGGATACCAGAGAGACATCATCAAGAGTCTGGAGGAGGCTTCTTTAGCTTGTCAAATTCGTCGAATTTGTTGGATGCTAGTTGCACGAATTTATCCAAAAATTCTTTGCTTGCTTTGCGTTCAGCGGCCTCCATCTCAAGTTCCTTAGCAATTCTCTCGTTCTCTTCTTCAAGCATCTTGATTTTTAGCTCCATTTCTCACTGTCTTAGCTCTTCCAGAGCTTTTCTCTTCTCTTCTTTAGCAGCAACACAAGCTTCTTCTGCTTTCTTCCTCTCAGCAGCCTCAGCAATCCTCCTTGTTTCCCCCTCTTTGATTGCATCCAAAAAGGTGGAAGAGAAAGTATGAAACTTGTGATCGACGTGCTGCTTGTGTCCTGCTACATCTTCCTTTACTTATTTTACATCGGTCTTCATAGAAGTAACATCGGTCTTGACAGAAGCTACATCATTCTTGACCTCGGCAATTTCTCTCCTTATGTCCGTAGCTTCCATCACCATTCTCTCAGACATGGTGGACACAGCATTTTGGACAGCTATTTGAACTACTGAATTCAGATAGGATGGAAAGTGGAGAGAGCTAATCGGAGTAGCAAAGAAGGATGAAGTAGTAGGAATAATGATTGCTTGACTCCTAGCAGTGGAAGTGGAGATCTCTTCCATTTCAACTTCTGTGCTTACTGTATCAGCAGTATCAACTCTGTCGGTAGTAGCTAGCAGATATACTGCTTCCTCGATTTCTTTCAGATACTCTGCTTCAGCTGCAATTTTAGCTTCCTCTAGCTTCCATGCTTCTGCTAGTGAATGAGCCAACATATATGCCCGTAACTCCTCCTCTCTGTTCCGGTACTTGACCATTTCAAGCTTTTGAGCTTTGCGCTCTTCTTCCTCACAAATAGCCGCTAACCGAGCCTGCAATCTTTCTTCTTTGATTCTCGCATATTCGTCTTGACTCCTCTTGTATGCAGCAAATGCTTTGGCTTGACGCTTTGATAATTGAATGTGGGCATCAGATAGCCCATCAGGAGCGAATGTTGATTTTGGCAAGGGATGAGGAGAGGATGTTCTTCGGTGAGCCTTGATGATCTGAAGTCTCGCAATGACAGCCTTATCATGATATTGCTTGGTACAAGGGCATTGATCTATCCATTCGTTTGCCCATAGCTCTTCACGCCGCCAAAAGTTCAGAACTTTCCATGCCATCATTATCTCTCTTTCCTCTACGCAGAGTTCTCGTGAAATGTAATCATACTTCTTCCATCTCCTTAACTCGCGTCCCAATCTCTCTCCTTCTTCAGTTCTTTTCTCCAGTTATCCAACAAATACTTCTATTATATCTTTCTCAATCATCATATCCATGAATTCTTCAATTTCTTGTCCAAAGAATTCAAAATCGGAGCTTACCTGGTCCTCATGACAGATCTCAGCACACCATTGAGAGAATCTGCTCAACTTGAATCTGGGACCAGGAAGTCCATTGAATGGCAGTCGAAGTTGATCACTGCATGCTATGGAGATTTTCTTCAATGTTTTGGCGTCATATACGTTTTTGGATTCTCCGTCTGAATCGATTTCAGAAAAACATGTGGGGAGGGAGCCTTCATCTTCTTCGAAAGGAATGGTAGTGACAGGGTCTTCCTAAGGATTTGCTTCCTCTATCATAGCAGATGAGCTTACCTCAGCAGTCTTCGGAGAGCTAGTTACTTGCTCATCGTTTAAGTGCCCAACCATGTGAGCGATCTGCTCAGCATGTGACTCCTCAGCACTGCCTGCTGTATCATCAACTTGCTCCTTTGCTCCAGAAGGGCCGGCTTCCAGATCTCCCAGTAGTCTTCTGGCTGATCTTCTGAGTGGCATCTCCTCATCTGAACTACAGTACAACTCGTCAATAGGGTCACGGATTTGAATATCTATGCCTAGGAGCGGAGGAGGCTCACTGAATTCGCCAGCTTGAAGTGCTTCCTCTAACTCCTTGACTGTCATGGCGTCTTGTTCTGAAATGATTGCTCCTTCAACATCAACTGGGGGAATAGAAATGGTGATCCGTCAATCCTTTATACCTTTCCCTTTCTTTGCGGCATTTCCTTCTATAAATGCCTCTACTAGCATCTGAGCAGCTTTCTTTGGAGCTGCACGTTCCTCAGCAGCTTGTTTGACTTGTTCAAACCTTCGATCCCTTGCTTCGAATGTCAACTCATTTACAAACTTCCTATATTCTCTTCTTTCGATCTCCTTTTTCTTAGCATCACACTTTCTCTTGGCTTGCCTTACGCCTTTTAGACGCTCATCTAGACATCTAGAGGACAGAGGAGTGTTGTCCTGATCCTCTTCAGCAGTGACAGCAGTCTTCTTCTCTGCTACAGCTGTAGCAGTCTTCTTCTCTGCTGCGGCTTTTGCTGATTCCACTTCCTCTGTACTTAGGATTAGCTTCCTTCTTGTTCGCTTACATGCGTTCTTTTCTGGGGAGGTGATGTCAGACCTCTTTTTCGTCAGAAATTCAAGGGCCAAGGCACCTAGGACAAGAGGAGGTTGTTGTGCTTCTTTAGCAGCCATGATCTCGTTGATCTGATCCGCTGGTAGATCTCCCAAATTGACAATCTCCTCGAGATTTTGAAAGCAATGCTCTATCTCGGCCTTCTTCTTCAGCAAAGCAACTTCTTCAGCAGACATAGGGATGGCAGGTTGCAGCACTTGACATCCCAGACTTCTTTCATCTGGTTCCTCAGGAGATGTAGGTTTATCCTTATCTACGTTTGATTTTCCAGTCAGTCTACGAGGTCTCTTGAAACTTAAAGGTTTGGACTCCTTCCTTGTCACTGGAATGTAATCCGTGGGTAGAAGTTTCACACCTCGATCAACTCCCTTGTTTGTAAACAGCATCTCAAGGTATTTGCTGATCTTCAACCCAAAGTTGACATTAGATGAAAAAGTCCCATCTATGGCCATGTGATCATTCTTCCGAGCATGTTCAGCCCATCGCTCGAAGAAGAATTCAGCCCAATTGCCTTTGATGTTGTCGTTCAACGCCATCATAATGGCATACTTCTTGGCAGATAGTTCCGAGTAAGATCCAGCATCACATTGGAGCATCTTAATCACTATCTCTGCAAGGATCTTGTAATCATCTGTCAGTGTATTAATAGGGGTTGCAACCTTGAATGTGATAATCTGCCCCTTCTTGTCCTTCAATTCTCCAGGTTTTTTCCAAAGATTCCAACGCCTCTCCATCTCAGCAATATCATTCACCTTATACTGAGAGATCCTTTCCCCATAATTCCTAAGCCCAAAGGTCCTTGAAAGGAGTTCAACACTTACTTCTATAATGTTCCCATAAACGGAGCTTTTAAATGATTTTTCCTCATCATTCATCACCGCCCTTGCATAAAATTCAGAAACCATATGGGGATGGAAGTGGTCAGGTTCAGCAGAGAGGTATTTTACCAGTAATTCGGAGTCAAGGATCTTCATGATCCATTCTGGGATGTGAGTAGCGGCAAGGGGCATATAGAGAATCCTGTCCTTCATTATTTGGGCCAGACACCGCTGTTCTTTTGAATGACCAGACAACTCCTTCTTCCGGGCCATAACTACTAGTTGAGCATAAGGGATTGATTCATCGATATCCTCCTTCTTTACTATCCCAGTGAAACCGGGTGCATGTCGCACATGCAGTGGTGAACCTGTAATGGGTGGAAATATGAAAGTGGGTGGTTGCAATAGAGATGTAGAACTGCTGGGTTCTGGATTTTCGGTAGTGGGTGATTCAGGATTTGTAGGATTTTTGGCCATGGTTGAGAATTTTGAACTTCGAATAGGGTTTTTGAGAAATTTTGAAGAAGATGTGCGAATTTCAGAGGATTAGGGATTGAAATTCGTGTTGAAGAGAGATAGATTGGTTCGGAAGATGAAGAGAAATCGACGGTAGAGATTACCCCCTTTTTAAGTGCAATCGACGGCTGGGGTTAAGTTGTCACGTCGTGTGAGTACGCACGTTCCCATGGACTCGAGTACCGATGACGTAACATGTTCTAATTTGTTGCCGCCATCTGCGCGCATTAAATGCATCTCTCTTAAGATTCAAAAACTCCCGCGTCTGAGTGATAAGATTCAGTAGCCAAATGTCTGGCATTTAGTGAGAGATTTCATCAGCGAGAACTCTTGACGGCGAATAATGATTTTAGTCTGCTAAGAAATTCCACACAGTACCAAAATCTTTATATCTCCGATATTTTGAATATAATATCCACCACTCTTCATCTCCGGTTCATGCTTGAACGCTACTATTTCTGATTAGACCTTCACTTTATGTGACTACAAATCTCTCTGTGCGTCTGTTCGTATTCCGAGGGAAATAGTGAACCGATGTGATTCTACCAAGTTTATAAATAGCATGTCTTCGGATCCTTTTGGTATACCTTCTGGCGCACTTTAGCTATCCCTTCTTCTCTCTTCAAAAGCAAACCCCTTCTTCTGAAAACATGGATCGTGCTTCAACTCTCTTCGTGCCTAGGAACCGCATCCTTTGCGAGTCCGGCCTCTACTCTGAGTACGAGTCAAACTATAGAGTGGCGGAGACAGTAATGGCCGGTCTCCACTTTAATGGCCTTGGAAAGTTTGCATGCGTCACTCCGCACTCTTTCCAGAGAGATCACTTGAGACATTTCATCCGGTCGTGCGATTCAGAGGGAGACTCCATCTTTGGTGTCTTCAGGAATCAGCTGGTGAAGTGGACGCCAGATTCTTTTGCCGCCAACTTCGACCTTCCGCGGGGTCCAATTTCTGTGATGGACTATCGCAGTGAGGAGATTGCTCCAGAGTGGTCATCATGGGAAAAGTGGAGGGACTCTCCTCAGTTCGAGTTTTCTCCCACCCCTTCGGCATATGGCCTTAAGACGCCATATAAGGTCATTTTCCAAATTATCTGCGGTATGATCGTCGGGGAGAATCCTGACGATATGACATTCACTCAGGAGGTATGGAAGGCTATGATGGCGTTTGATGATAAGACGAAGGTAGATTGGGCAACCTTCGTCTTTCAAGGAGTGCGACGATGTGTCCAAGGCTTCCCAAATCAGCCTCTCCCCTACGGGATGCCATTGAGTTGGCTGCTAGAGCAGAGGTTCCCAGATCTCACTCTTGGTCCCTCTAACCTTAGGGGAACTGATTTCTACCCATTTAGGCCTTTGCCTCCTTTTTGAATTTGTTGTAACCTTCCTCTCCTATGTAATTAGTTTTTGTACTTGAATATATATGAAATGACAAGCTCTTTACTTCAAATGACTCGTAATCATATTCTTTGATCCTTGACTAACCAACACTATTTCATCCATATTCTTATTCAAAGTTTTGATAATCACTTCGAATAATATTAAGTTGGAATGAAATCATAATTGACTGTTTTGACTTGCTGAGTAGATCTCTGTCTACACCTCTGCTAGAGTTCTAGCAGATTGAGCATCTTGCATAAGCATCAATTCTGCTGAATATATAGCATAATCCATGTCCCAATCTCTAGCAGAATTTGTTACACTTTGAAATCCAACGGTTGGGGGTTTCTGTCAGAAAAGTAGATCAATGGCTTATGACTAGCATGACCTTTAGTATATCCTCCCATTCTCCGAGAAGGATTTGAAAGTGTCTGACGTGGCACCTTTCCACTTGTCGCAGCCGACTGCGTGCATTAAATGCACCTTATCGGGTCTTGTCAATCTTGAATTGAGTCTCCCGGCTTTGAATTATGATGTAGCAAATATCCATCAGCAAATGACCATTAAGCACTTCGGCTAAGCTGATTTGACCTTCATGATGATTCATCTATATGCGTCATCTTGACCTTTCACAAGAATTCCAACCAGTCATAAGTGCTAGGTAATGACTATTTTCTCTATAAATAGCCTTCTTGCAATGAGTCTAAACATCACAAGTGCTCTGATCTGCATATCCCTTCATAACTTCCTTTTCAAGTCCTTCCTCAAAAAAAATGGATTCTCCAGGACAGTCCTTAGAAGTTCGCCGCAACCAGATTCTCAATGAGTCTGGTTTGTATCATAATGAGGGTTACGCTGTAGCTGAGATGGTCATGACGAAGGTGAACGGTTGCGGGTTGACAAAATTTGTCACCGCTACCCCACGCCTTTACCACGGAGATCTTCTCCGAGAGTTCATCGAGGATTGTATCATCGAGGAAGGTGGCATTTATGGAACCTTCCACGTCAAGCTTGTTTATTGGTCGCCTGATGTCTTCGGTCGTCGTTTCAACCTTCCCAGGGGTCCAATCTCGGTGTTGGATTACCGAACAGCGGAGGTGGCCCCAGAGTGGACGTCGTGGCAGAAGTGGCAACGCTCTCCTGAGTTCGAGTTTGCCCCTCGTGCTTCAGCATCTGGCCTGCAAGATCCATATTGGGTGATGTTCCGCATCGCCCATAACATGTTGTTGGGAGAAAGTCTCGATGACTTCTCCTACTCGAGGGAAGTATGGCAGACCATGATGGCCATCGATGATGAGGCTGAAGTTGACTGGGTGGGCTATATCTTCAAAGGCGTTCGAGACTGCGTTCGGCTATATCCTTCGGTGCCTCTTCTGAATGGAATGCAACTCAGGTGGCTGTTGGAGCAGAGCTTTCCTCGGATAGCCGAAGGCCGGTCTAACCTTCTGGACGCTGACTTCTTCCCGTACAGGCCTCGTTCCCCCTAAAAAATTAAGCTGTTTGATGTTTTTGCTATCCCCAATCCCTTTTGTAATGAAAAGTTTAATGAATGGAATGATGTTTCTCTTCTTGATATATGTGTATCTTTAATAGAATGATCTCCAACTTTGACATTTGCTGTATGATCAACCGTCGTTTGCTTAGCATCATTTTACTAGCAATTCTTGTTATAGCAAACTTTCCTTTGCAGACAAATTCAGCATCCAAGAAGTCCAATAAATCCAGAAAGAATGAAAATAGCATTTCATTCATCCATAGCATTATCCAACTCCATAAGACCCAATTTAATGCATAACTCCTTGAATCTGGATTCTGCTGGAGGCTTCATGAAGATATCTGCTATCTGATCTTCAGTGCATATATAACGAACATCAATGTCCTTCTTCTCCTGATGATCTCTTATGAAGTGGTGACGGATGTCAATGTGCTTAGTCCTTGAATGATGGACTGGGTTCTTCTTGATGCACATCGCACTGTTGTTGTCACATTAGATCGGCACACATTCTGGAGATATTCCATAGTCTTGCAATTGTTGCCTTATCCATATAATTTGCAAGCAACAACTAGCAGCAGCAACATATTATGCTTCGGTGGTTGATGTTGCTACCGAATGTTGCTTTTTGCTGAACTAGCTTATCAGCTTATGTCCAAGAAATTGACATGTCCCACTCGTGCTTTTTCTATCGATTTTGCACCCTCCAAAATCTGAATCTGAATATCCACTAAGTGCTAAGCTATCAGATCTTGGATACCAAATTCCTAATCCTTCGGTGCACTTCAAGTACCTCACAATCCTCTTTGTAGTATCAAGATGAGTCTTGTTGGGATTGGCTTAAAATCTCGCACACAGTCCAACAGCATATGATATATCTGGTATGCTTGCCGTGAGATATAGCAACGAGCCAACTATACCCCTGTAGAGAGTGGGATTCACTTGATCTCATTCCTTCTCAAGAGCGGCAATGCAAGTGGTGCTGATCGGGATTCTCAAGCTCTTAGTCTTCTCTGGACAGTATTTTGCAATCAAGTCGCGAGTATACTTCTTCTGATGGATGAAAATTCCTTCGCTGGACTGCTGGACTTGCAATCTGAGAAAATATGACATCTTTCCCATCATACTCATTTAAAAATTGCTGGTCATGAGCTTGGAGAATTTATCACATAACTCTTGGTTCTTCGATCTGAAGATTATATCATCGACGTATATTTGCACCAGCAAAATATTTTCTCCGTCTTTGATTCGAAAAAGAGTCTGATCAATCCTCCCTTTCTTAAATCCATTGTCAAGTAGGAACTTGGATAGAGTCCCATACCACGCTCTCGGTGCTTGCTTCAACCCGTACAGAGCTTTCCTGAGCCTATAGACTTGGTTTCCTTGCTCAAAGCCTGGTGGTTGTTCAACATAGACTTCCTCCTTGAGCTCACCATTTAGAAAGGCACTTTTTACATCCATTTGCATCACATCAAATTTGTGATATGCAGCATATGCAAGAAATAGTCTGATAGCTTCGAGTCTTGCTACTGGAGCAAAAGTTTCATTATAGTCTATGCCTTCACATTGTCTATATCCTTTGGCCACGAGTTGTGCTTTGTTTTTTACTACTAGGCCTGTCTCGTCCTTCTTGTTTTTGAACACCCATTTCGTGGCTATAACACTTTGATGTTCTGGCCTGTCCACTAGCTCCCACACATTATTTCGTGTGAATTCAGCAAGCTCCTCTTGCATAGCATTCACCCAATCTAGATCTAGTAAGGCTTCTTCAACTTTCTTGGGCTCTTCATGAGAAATATAGCATACTAGCATAGCATTCCCTTGTCTTGTCAAAATAGGGTCATTGACATTTCCTAGAACATCTTCAAGAGGATGGGCACGCAACCATGTTGGTCTGACTGGTCTGGCAACATTTCCTTCCCCTGCGCGATCATCATCTGGCACAATGTTCTTCGCAACACCCTCCTAGTGCTCAGCATCTGGATTGTTAGCAGCGCGTTTGTCAGCAACTGGAATTTCTGCTACAGGATTCTCAGGAACAGGAGCCTCTTCAGCAGGTCCTTCAGCAGCTGGAATCTCAGCAGCACCTCTGCCAAGACCTTCATTCACAACTATGCCTTCCCCAATTGGAGTAGATTTTGATGTCTCCTCCTCTTCATCATCAAGAAATTCCAAGATATCTGGTCCATCAATGAGAGGATTAGGTGTGGCCTCAGCATGATCATTAGCATCACTGGCCTGGTCAGCAGTCTGGTCTCCTGCTGAGTGCGTCGGGTTTGGATTGCAGTCATTCATAGACTTAGTCGGATCAATACGCATATTTTCGAAAGAATTTAAGAACGTTTGATCATTGACATCATTAGTCTCATGATTGCTATCCTCTTTCTCTTTAACAATTCTGTGCACTAAAGTAGACTCATCAAAAATAACATTGCATGTTATTTCCACAATACCGGTAGTCTTATTTAATACTCGATAACCTTTGTGAGTGGGGTGACCATATCCAAGAAGTACACCCTCATCTGACTTAGGTGAGAAGGTATTAAGTTTTGACTTTCCGTTATTATGAATATAACATGTAGAACCGAATGCACGAAGATGAGTTATAAAAGGCTTACGACCGTTGTACACTTCATAGGGAGTCTTGGTAAATCTGCTAGTAATAGCACTCCTGTTCTGTGTATAGAAGGTCGTCATCACTGCTTCACCCCAGTACTTAGCAGGTAGCTTGGAGTCTGCTAGCATTGAGCGAACGGCCTCCTTCAACGTCCAATTCCTTCTTTCAGCTAGTCCATTTTGCTGAGGAGTCCTAGCAGTAGATCTTTCGTGTGGAATACCAGCTTCAACATAAAAATCCATAAGTACTCCATTGCAGAATTCTGTTCCATTATCAGAGCGAATCCTCTTCACAGTAATTTCCTTGCTGTTTTGCTCATTGAGGATTAACTCCGGTAGAATGAGCTTTACCTCATCTTTGGTCTTTAATAAACGTACCCACGTATACCTGGAAAAGTCATCAACCACCACAAGTGTATATAGTCGTTTACTTACAGTGGGTGGGTTGACAGGGCCGAAAAGATCCATATGAAGTAGTTCTAGGATCCTTTATGACGTCCCCTTCTCAGGATTGGTCTTGAATGAAGATCTGGTCTGCTTTCCTTGTTGACAAGCTTTGCACACTCCTTCTTTGCGAAGAGTTTCAGTGGGAAGACCTACAACAAGCTTATTCTTCGCAAGGTAATTAATAGTTTTAAAGTTTAAGTGATTAAACCTCTTGTGCCACAGCCATGTTGTCTCTTCTTTATTCAAGGCTAGTAAGCAAGAATGTTGTTGGCCGCTCTGCCAATCAACAATATATAGGCCACCCTTGCGAATGCCTCTGAGCTTCACTTCACCTGTAATGGCGTCAGAAATAGAGCAGCCAGTATTGACAAAGGATACAATATACCCGTTCTCGCATAGTTGACTTATGCTGAGTAAATTGTGTTTCAGGTTGGAGACGAGTGCCACGTTGATGATTCTCAATCCATTGTGTTCAATGCACCCTCTCCCAACAACTTCCCCTTCACTGTTGTCTCCGAACTTGACCTTGGGACCATTGTATAGTCTTCGTATATATGAGAACAAGTCTTTTTCCCCGTCATGTGTGCGGAGCAACCGCTGTCCAGGACCCACTCGTTTGATATGCTCAATGTCATAGCCCTTGGATCCTGTCCCTGCAAGTCAATCATGTTGATTTAGGTACCCGTTTAGCGTCGGGTCCTGCAGGATTAGCATGGATCAAAGTTCCTTTCGGAACCCACATCTTAGTGATTCTCAAGACTTTCTTCTTGATTTCACTTTTTACCATTTCCTCAACCTTTGGCTTAACATGCTTGACATATTTATATCTTGGTGTAGTGGTGTGCTTAGCCTTCCTTGCCCTTTGGAATATGAATGAGTTGGGCTCAGGCCTTACATAGGTGTTCCTCCTATGTAGCGTGTTCTGCTGATATATTGGCATCACATTATTGTAATGATCTCACTTTCTTTGATGAAAAGCAGGATTTGCTGTCCTAGCGTTGGGAACAGAACGCTCAGCATACCTTGGTCTTGCTGAATATGGTTTAGTATACGCTCTCGAATTTCGCTGAGGTCAAGCAAATACGTACTTAGTATTCGTTCTATTGTTCCTCTGCTGAGGCTTAGCAGATTCATGCACAACATTCAACTTTAGGTTCCTCTGCTGAGGTCCAGTAGTTGTATGTTTAGCAGACTCTGACTTAGGCCTCTGCTGAGGTCTAGCAGACGAATATTTAGCAGTCTCTGAGGAAGACCTCTGCTGAGATCCTGCTACGCATTCTGTGGATGTCCATTCTTTTGCTTAGCAATTGGCTTAGCATTGGATGGTTTAGCAATGACAATTCCTTTTCCCTTTTCAGCAGTGATGGTTCCAGCAGATACAAACAAGATTGGATTCTGCATAGAGGAATTAGCATCAGATTTTGAAATCCTTTTCGAGGATTCACATCCAAGCTCAGACTTATCGTTATGATGTCTTTGTTGGCTCACAAGGGCATTGAGAGCTGCCTTGCTGGATGTATACATACAAATGCAGTCCTCTCTAGGTGTACTCTTCAAAGCAAGATTTTCTTTTTCTAAATTTTGAAAATCTTCTGATAGTTGAAAGAAATCTGCTTTTAATTTTAAGAGTTCCTCACTTTCTAACCTTAGTCTTTCGACTTCCTCAGTTAACGTTTGAACATTTGATTGAAGTGAGGTATTTTCACCAATAATAGCATTTTTGATCTCATACATTTTAGAGAATTCAATTGACAGTTTTGTCAGGTAATCTTCCTCAGAATCCAAAAAGGATTCTTCCGATTCATCCATGACTGTAGTCTAGAAGTGTTGGTAATTAGTACCTCATTTTCTTCAGCGGCTAGGGCTGATTCACTACTCTGCTCAGCATCGGTATCAACATCAGCAAACTGATCTTCGACAATATTTGCCATTAGTACGAACAGAGCTTCCTCGTTGTCTTCTTCTTCTGAGGAATAGTAATACTCCTCGTCATTCTCCGGAATGTCAGAAGCCTCCGTCCTTGTCAGCAACGCCCTGGTAACTGCTTTGATAGCACGTCTTTCAAATCTTTGCTTCAGGCGCTCTCTCTCTTCTCTGCTGACTTTCGGACATTCATGCTTTAAATGGTCTAGAGAACCACATTCAAAGCACGTCCTAGGCTTTCGCTCTGCTGAGCGGGTAGTTGATGATTGTTGAATTTCTTTGGCTTCTTTCTCAGCTTTAGCCTCTATCATCAACTTCAGAAGCTTTTTCATCTGCTCTTCCAGCTCACTGATCTTTAGATCAATAGGTTGAGAGCCTGAGGTTGAGACAACCTCCTTTGCTGGTGATGCTGGAGCAGGTCTTTCTTGCTTATAGAAGGGCTTCTTCATCTTAAACTTACTAAAGTCCTTCTTAGCGAAGTACGCTAAGTCCTCAGAGTTGGCAGCGAGGGTTGATGAAGCTTGTGCAACGGCCGCCTCATTCTTTTTCGACTGCTGAATAATAAACTCGTGAGATTTGAGTTGAGCAAATACCTTGGATGTGGACATGTTGTTGAGGTCCTTTTCACTCAAGCTCGTCATCTTTGCGAACCAGTCATCCCTTGGATGTAGTTTGGAGATAATCTTGTTGTTCATCTCCCCGTTTCCATATTCCTTGCCCAGATTTTGAAGTTCTCCTATGATGGTGTTGAATCGTTCTTCCATATCTTGTATGGATTCACCTGCAATCATAGAGAATGATTCATATTTATCAACAACTACCTGTATCTTGTTGCGCTTCATCTGGTCTGTCTCTCGGGATGATTCGCAGACATATTCCCTGATAAGCTCGTTATTTCACTCACTTATCTATATTATTTTTATATTATTTTATGTAGTTTTATTGAGTTTATATATATATTTTACGCATGATGTCAATATTAGGTGGTTTTAGGTGTGTTTTGATGTTTATGCAGGTTTTTAGGCCTAAACTCACGAGAAAACCGTTCCGGAAGCAGTGACGTGTAAGAGTAGCAATGAAGAGTTCTTCCACAAGAGGAATTCGAGCTATTGGTGCATGGCAATGGATGATGCTTTGAGTTAGCTCTCCAACGCAACTGGAATCGGGTCAATCGGAGTTCGGGAGAGGAAGTTATGGCCAAAACCGTGAGACCGCACAGAAGGGGCAAAGAAGGCACAACGCTCGACGAAGGGAAAAGGCAGATCGACGGAAGCAAAGGCCGCATCGATTGCTGCCAATGCTCGTTGATCGATGAGGATGTTCCAGGCCCAGCGATCGACGCCAAACAGCCACGATCGACGTGCATGCGGGATCCCTAATCTGAATCTGAATTCGAGATTTTTCATATTTTTAGCCCTAGATTTGATATGATACACCTCCACCCCTATAAATATTCATGTAAATTCATTTTTGAGAGAGAGAGAGAGTAAGAGAGAGAAGAAGAGAGAGAAGAAACTTAGAGCAATTACAAGATTTAGTATTGAAGAATTTTTAGAGTTTTATGTTTGAAGACAAGTTTCTACGGGATGATTTCCGGATTCCAGCTTTTATGCAATTCAGGTTGTATTTTTCTATGATGAATACTACCATGAATATGTGTAACTAAATCCTTTCTCAGATTCTAGGATTTCGAACTATCAATGTATGCATGTTGTGATTAATTGAATTATTTTCCCTTTCCCTTCGTAGTTTGTGAAATCTGTGCTTATTCATAATCTTGATTTGTTGGCCACATCTTAGGATTATCTAATTGATTACTTGAGACGTAACTGTGATAGTTTTCAATCGAAAAAGATTTTCACAATATAATCTGATTTCTTGTCGTAACTGAAGGAGATTGATTGTAGGAATAAATCTGTAGATCTTTGGAGTTAGTTAATTTATCTTGAGACCGAGCGGAGATAGGTAATTAATTAATCTACTTTACGAATTGTCCAACAAAGAAGTTCGTAATACTTTTCTGATGTTTCACTACGAAGAGGAATTAAAATTGGGAATTAATCAATTCATTCATCCATGTCATACTTGATAGGTAGATATCCCTGGAATCTGTGCTTCTCTTATTTGAATCTAAAAGTTTTTTTAAATTTCCTGTTTAATTTTCATTAGCAAGTATTACAATTTTCAAAACAACCAAAACTTTTTAAATGCTTTTCCTAACCAGTGTTTTTAAGAACGTCTGATTTAGTATTTAGGATTCTTCGTTGCTTCATTCCCCTGGATCGATAACCTTAGGGTTTACAAATTTATTTGCCACTATTTCTATAATTAATCTGTAGAAATTACAGTGATCATTCCCATATATCTTTGGCAGTCTCAAAGTCATGTGCTTTGTCAGCCATCAACTTTGGTAGAGAGTCATAAATCAACTTCTTTGCCACGTGTTCTAACTGAGCTCTCTTTTTATCCTCTGTTGTATATTCTTCATAGGGCTTTGGAACCATTTGAGGTCTTGGTTCTTCTCCTGCAGCAGCAGCTCCTACAAAGGTGTTAGGTTTCATAATTTTAATTGGACATCTTTCCAGTACATCAGCCATTTCAGGATGAATGCTCTGAAGCTGTATTAGAGCAAGCTTCTTCCATGACTTAAAGTTCTCCTTTGTGTACTTCCCCAGTGAGTGGTTCAACATTTTGTTCACTTCTTAAGTAGTTTCCTGAGCTTAGACAAACAGAATACATAAAAACAGGTAATAGTGCAAGGAAAAGATAGATTGGTCTTAAGCGACTCCAAAGCAGTCGGTTTTTCAACCTCCTGCTCTGATACCACTTGTTGGTCCTGATATATCAGAGTCGTCGTGCTTAACAAGAACACGAAATGCAGCGGAATGATTAATCGTCAGTTACACTTATGTTTTCCTTTGAAGATTATTTAAACTCAGGTATAGATTAAGGTTTCTTCACAGTCATACACTAGCAATATGATTGCTAGGTTTAAAGTCTTGTGCGTAATAAAGCAGTAAATGAACACAATGTTTATAGTGGTTCGATCCAAATAGATCTACGTCCACTCCTTAGCCGAAACGCTAAGAATTCACTAAGTAAGTATACAGAGTACAAGGATTCACCTTGGACGTTAAGTAGGCAGTGAGCTTTCGGCCTGGCTACTTGACAGCTATCCTCCGATATTCTGAACTTCTCAGGTGTAGGTCTGGCAGAGTCAAGGGCACACCTTCGTAAAACTTGCCTTTTCTACTTTGGAAGTTTTATAGTTACCTCCAAACTTTTCTTCAGATGCGGCTAAATGCCCGTCTTAGTCTAGAACTTTTCAGGTGTTCGACTGTTGGACTCTTCCAGTAAAGGAAGGTATCCCAATGATT
>JAPKLW010006640.1:0-16900 GCA_026898455.1 Plectranthus barbatus
ACATTATAAAGGTAATCAAGCAGCTTTATCATTTTATCACGGAGGATTTTTTATCATCGGATCCAATCCCTATATATATATATATATATATATATATATATAATTTTTTTATAAACAAGCTACAAAGAGCAAGAGTTGTGTCTTCTTTCTTTTATCGACTGGTGTTGATTATCCATATTAAGTTTAAAATCTATCTTCTTTTAGAATTTCATATTGTTCTACTTGTGAATTTGGTTGCATACCATTTTAACCTTTTGGAAATATCTCATTTAAGTTGAGATTTGGTTTTATGTTGTGATTATCATCAATCGTGTCCTTATTTATAAACCTTTCATCTTACTGTATCAGTAAATTCTTATTTGATGGCAAATTTGATCATGCTTTGCATGTTCTCCCATAATTCTCTAGCATACTTATTTTACTCATTGAATCAATATTCTTAATTCAACTACTATATGATGATTTTCTTGACTCGCATTTTTTTAATTATCTGTTTATCGAGAAATAGCTATCGAAAAATGTTTAACAATGGATATTTAACGAAGTACGGGGCTATTTGACATCTGTAATTTTCTCTGTGCAAAAGTGATAACAAAATATTAAGAAATCAAATCTAGTGAACTTTCTAATTATTAATATTGAGATCCACATACATTGATATGTAGTTTTCCTATTTTAATATATGAAGTCTTCACAATATTCTTTAACTTCCATAGCACGTTTGTCAATCGCTTTTGGATCTTTACCCATATTCATTTTTTTTACGTCCTCAATGAATAAATTAAAGCAAACAACATCGCAATTAAGAACAAGATTCTTGCAACACTCGGGGGACACACCAATATTTGTCCCAATCAAAATGGCGTTGGAAACATTGTTTCTGCATTCAATCGTCAAATTGTTGGCGTAATCTAGCATACTTGGAGAGGGTTCCAATGCTAATCCATTTACTTTTCGTCCACATACTAAATGATGAACACATTAATGCAATAGTTGTTTTGTAATATCACGAATTCAATTAAGCTATTTAATGTTGAATTAAATTATGTAAATGAATAGTTATTTTTGCAAATTATTTATTATTTGCTTTAGAAACGAGAATAGAAACTCGTTGAGACATGAGGGTCAAATTATAACTTATAGTATACCAATGAGTTCATTTTGAGAAAACCTTAGTGACTTTGTAGTCACAATTTCTTAAAGAAAAGCGAGTGTAGCGAATTATTATTTAAGAATAATAATATCGCATTTAAATTCACAACTTGCACTCGGGAGGTCTATTTCTTAAACCAAGCTAGGGAATATTTGGAATTAAAATATGGGAGAATACGAAATGATCGGTATAATTTTCAGAGACCCGAGTGGTGTTTAGTTAATTATTGAATTTCAAGGAATTGGACAATATTTATATTTCCAAAAATTTGGAAAATAATATGAACGAGACAAGTTCATTAAATGGAGCATTTCCATGTAATTGCATATTTGATCGGATAAATGCAATTTAATTTAGAGATCCGAAAAGTTAAATTATCGGAAAAAATTATACACGAGTTGAGGCAGGAGGAGTACGTGACAAATTCTTCGTGACGAAGAAATTTGCCACGTATTAAGGCTAAAAATAGGGGGTGGCAACTTAATTGTGTAGCATGGGCGGTACCTTAATGATGTAAGGTGGTGGAGGTAATTTCATATTCAAGGATTAAGCAAAACAAATGATTGCAAATTCTCTTTTTTTCCTCCCATTCGCAAATCAAATCCCGTACCACCATCTTCTCGCCAGCCCCTTCTCACCAGTTTTTTCGACCATTTCCGGCCAGAATTTGGCCGCTACTTCTAAATACCAGAATAAGCATTCCTCAAGATATTTCCAACAAGTACTCACACGTCCAAATCCGACAAGAAATGAAGAAGTTATAGCTGTCCGAAATGAGCCTGTCGATAAGTTGGTAAATTATTATGATGACTTGAAATAATTCTGAAACGATGATGAACATAGATTGTGAGCATACGTATGTATCCCTCGTGTCATAGGGAACTCGTAGGTGTAAAGAACTCTCCGTTTGGATGCTGGAAAACTCACCAGCACTGCCGTTGAAAATTTCTCCGTGAGCTTCCAACACCAATATTTTTCTGGCTTGTTTTTGAGTTTCAAGCATATAAAAGCGTGTAAAAGCATGTATCCATGATCCTTGAGTGTCTAGGAGCATGCTAGGATGTTTGTAAGAGCTTGGTTGTGCCTCGAATGGTGAAAAATGCGAGTTGCAGGGAAGTGTGTCGATCGTGCGCGCATGTCAATCGATGGTGAACTGTGTCGATCGACATGGCTGTGTTGACTGACACAGATGCGTGTCGGTCGACACAGCAGCACAGAGGGAAGATTTAAGTTTTCGAGGTCTAATTTTGATCCGTATCGAGTTGTTTTCGATGTTTAAGCTTACTACATGATTAGTAAAGCATATTATGAGTGATTGGGTGTTGAATTGTGAAATCAAGTGTCGGGATTTGATTAGTTCCATTAAAGTAAAGTTAAAAGGCATGATAAAGTGTTCAAATTATGATCGTGACTCGATTTGAATTAATTAGTTAATCATAAATGGATTAACTGTGTTGATTTTATTTGAAAATTTAAAACACGTCAAGTGAACACATGTCAAGTAATTGGAAAGTGTAAGTTAGATGTCAGTCATAGGTCCTGATTACGTCCAGTATTGTCAGCTAGGACTGATTGAGATACTTAGACTATTCATCCTTATTAAATGTATATGTGTGATTATTATTTGAAGGGGAATTAATGGATAAGAGTAATACAACTCAACTGCACAGATAACAAGACCATCTTTCTTTAAGCTAAACACATGTGGGGACTATTTTCAGTAAAAGCAAATGACTTTCGAGCCATGTGCTCAGTTTCTAAAATGTGTGTGAAAATGTTTTGTTTTAAAATTGATTTACTATGCCTAAAATGTTTGTTTATGAGCTCGGGTTGTTCAGCTGGCGTACTCAAGCCCTAGCGGGATAAGACTATGTAATTTTTTTCTTTCTTAAATCGATTGGGTCTCAAGGTAACATACTGAGACTAGTGCACTAATTAATGACAGTGGGTAGAGTGGTTCGCCCATTCCCAGCTGTTCATCGTAACTCAGAAGTAGGCCAACTTCTAGTTACAATGGTAAACAGATATGATAACATGGTAAATAGCTGCGGCGAACTAAAATGATTTAGATAACACAGTACTTTTCAATAAACCCCCGTGTTTATCTGTGTGTCTGTGTGTTGGCATAGCTTTCATATTTAAATGTATGTTTTTGGGCATGTCTCCACAGGGTACTTTAGTACTTAACCCCTCATATTGTTTCTAAAATATGCAAGTTAAGCAACGAAGATGGAGGAATGGTTGTATAAAGACGATGCAGGTGTTTTTGTAAAGATTTTTGAGAAATAGATCCTGAGATATGCATCTTCAGAAGCGTATCTCCTCTACGCTACACACACTACTGCACCGCTCTCTTATACATTCCCCTTCCCTTTATTGGGTGTTTTGAGAAAAAAAATGTTTAACTCTTTCTCTTGTTATATTACAAATGTTGATGCATCTTTAAATGTTTGAATGATGTTTTTTCAAAATTATTTTGTCGATTGATTATAAATCTTTCGTTGTCTTTGTTTTGGAAAATATTTGAAATTATCAACCACGACTGTAGCGTGCCCCAAAGTTGGGAAGGTCAATTGGGGGCGTTACAAAAGTGATATCAGAGCCCGGTTTTTGAAACTATCTTGAAATTTGTTTTGAAACTGTTTTTAAACTACTCTTAAACTGGTTTGAAATCTCTTTGAAAACCTCAAGTGTTGAAACTTTCTGGTTTTGAAAGTTGATTAAAGGGACTTCTCGTGCTTTACACCCACTCCTTCCCGCGCGACCTGAGGTACGTTTTGAAAGTTTTAAAAGATTACCTGCTTGCAATTTGTTTAGTGACTAGGTCACTTAAATGTTTTGGAGTTGAAAGAAAGGTTGAAAAGATAGCACAATTTTTTTATTGTGGCTATAAATTGTTTGAAAGTATCTTGGGTATTGATTGAAAATGTTTTCTTGAAATCATGTATAGATTAATGTGTCGAGTAGATATACTGACACTATTTTATCTTGGTAAAAGAATTGACTAGTATGGATGTAATAGCTTATGTTGCAAGTTTGAATGAAAAGAATTGATTGACGTCATGTTTTGTAAAACTCGTGTTTTTTATGGAAATTGTTGATGAAATTGTTTGGTTTTGGCACCGGTGAGGTGGCCTCAGAAATTTGTAAGTTCAAAATATTGATTTTGAGAAAGCATTATGCAAGCAGTGTAAGTTTTGTGTTATTGCTTAAAAATATGTGTTATTTCGTGAGTTGAGTTGTTTAAATTTGACTAGAGTATTGTGTTAACCTTGGAGGTTAGATTAGGATGGATCAGGACTGACTAATTGTCGGCTTTGAGAAAGCGCTAATTTGGTGAACTAATGGTGACGTCTAGTTTGGTTAGGTTGATGCTGATTGGTGTTATCGTAAGTGACGTGAAACAAGACCACAGTCTTGGTTGAATTTGGAAGTATCTGAGTTATAAGTAGTCTGGTTTGAGTGTGAGCGGTGAATGGATCGCTACTCACATTTCTGAGAATGATTCGTGCATGAAAGGCACTAATTTTGATTTTGTTAATTGCATACAATTGAGTTATGCTATGTTGATTTTATGATGCCTTGATTAAGCGATTTAGAACTTAAAGGTAAGTTATTTTTTTGTGTATAATCAAGTATGAAGTACTGAAAATGATTGTGATTCTGTAATGCGAAACATTACTTGACAATAACCTAGAACTGTTATGATGAGTCATGTTTCGTTCATTTGAGCATAAGTGAACCGAGTTATTCTTTGTATGCTAGTAGAATTTCTACTAATAAAGAATATTGGATGATCAAGCGCATTGTTGTAAATTCTATCGAGCCGGATCAAGCAAAAACTTGAAATCGATCTTGTAATGTATCGGTATAGCTTACCCTCGCGAATGGGGTAAGAAATGAACAAATTTTGGATATTTTTGGGTTGGGTGAGTCTCTGAGAATAAAATTTGGATTAAATTTCCAATTTGGTTCCAAAAGATTGAGAAATACCTCGGGAAGGTTATGAACTTGTACCATTCCTCAAGGTACCTATGAGTAGTTGAGACGAGTATCGATAGGTGCAAAATGTCTGACAAGTGTTAAGACGTCAACCGAAGGACTCTCACTTAAAAGAAAATTTGATGCATAGGAATCTCTTAGAATCCAAACTGCGGTGCGACAGAAAACTGTAATGATAGTAACCCACTGTTTTGGATGTAATGTAGTTTGGGAAAAACATTGACATGCCAAGTAATGTTCTATGATAATGTTGAATTGTAATATTACCTCTGACTAACTACCAATGTTATCCTATGAGAGGATAATTCTTTTCTAATTTGGCATATTTTCTTCATTGTCCTGAACCATTGATTTGCGGGCTTTTGAATGTCCTACCCGCTTATAGTCTCGGATTCAACTGAGGGGTATTCTCTTTCTTAATGTTCAAATCCTCCACAACTGAAGTATAAATTTTTCGAAATATGGTGTCTCCTAATGCACTTCTTTTTACACTTGTCACATAGTGGTGTTATCTTACTGCATCGGTTCAGGGTAGCCGATGTTTCGTATTTTCATGGGACTGGGCAAAATTATGCCTTTGGCTATTTAGATATTTTCCCCTGATCTTTAAGTAAGTGTAATTACACTTTGTTTCCATTCACTTCCTTGATTGATTAACTTGTTTCCTTTGAATTAAGTATGTTTACTTCTTACTTATCTTCCTTGTTCTCTTGAATATGAACAAGTTGTTCTTGTTCCCTTTTTCCAAGAATGCTTAAGTGTGTTTTGTGTTTGTTCCTAGACTTGAATTCTTCAAGATGAGCATGCGTATTCATGCGCTATCATCAATTGATCCTTTGGATGTTAATATGTCTTCTTTGTTCAGGCATGCTCAATAGTGTTAATTCTTAATAATTTATTGGACTGTTTCCTTGGTTTTCGAGAAGATATGTTATTTGCTCTAATCTTATTGTTGAGATTCCTTCATGAAATTTTAATTATTTTGGTTATTTCTTCTAATTCGAAGGAAGCATATCCTTTTCGTAGATTATTGGCATGTCCATCAACAATCGAGCATGCGTAACTGCACTTCCTTATTATCTTCTTGATCGTTAAATTATATCCATTTCTCAAGCAGGCTAAGACGAATTCATTCTTGTTTGTTTGGTTGAAATTAAGCATGCGCATTTGAACTCCCTTGTTGTCGAGTGTACCATTTTGTTAAGCATGCAAAGTTGTATTTTTTTTACATTTGTTGCTTAAATCATTAATAGTTTCTATTGAATCAAGCATGCGACTTGCTGCCATCCTCTTTGGTTTCATGAATACGACCATGAATCAAGCATGCGACTTGTTGCCATCCTCTTTGGTTTCATGAATACGACCATGTTATTCCTTGTTCAAACATGTCTGAATTGAAGTACGTTCTTCATCACATCAATAAGTTGTTTATGGTCATTTCCTTCAAGTCCTTGGTGATTACCAAATGAAGAGTACCCTTTTGTAAAGAAGGTAGAGAATTCAACTCGGGATCGAGTTTAAATCAAGTAAAGTTAACAAGTCGATAGATTGCGATTGGGCTTTTCACTTGGAGAACTTTTTCTCTGCCCAAATATTTTAAAACCAAGAAATGTTAGTAATATAGAAGTTATGGGAAAGAACGAGGCCGTGGTAGAGGCTGAGGCCGAAGAAAATGATTAGAGGAGAATGCCAACCAAGGAAAGGAGCTATAGGGTATTACCAGGGAGATATAAGTAATTCCCTCCATAATGTCAAAAAGAGAATCAAACAAAGAGGAAACAGTAGTGGAAGAGAATTTAAAGCATATACTCTTGGAAGCAGAAGAAATGAGGGCAACATAATACGATTATATTTAATACTCATCATCAAGTGTTGAAATAGTACGATCTAAGGTAGAGAAGAATAGATAAGAACTGAATGTCTTTAGAAGAAAAACCTACTACTACTTTAATATGTCGTAATTTAAAGATCAAATTGAATGAAGACAAGATTTTAGTAGCAGAGTTGAACGTGATTGATATGAGAGACGTAGACATGATTTTAGGAATGGATTGATTGTCGGAAAGTAAAGAGACAATACTGTGATGTGGAAGAAAAGTTATTATTCCGCAATCGGGAAATGAAGAATCGTTTGTCTACGAGTTTAGAAGAAGATGATGCGTGCCAGTCATTTTAACGCTACAAGCTTCGAAGTTATTGCACGAGGCCGAGAACCAGACATTCTTGGTGTATTTGGAAGAATAGGAGAAGCCTAAATTAACAGTCCAAGATATACCAAAAGTGAAGGAGTTTGAAGACGCTTTCTAGAGGAATTACCTGGTTTGCTGCTAGGCAGGTAGACTTTTTGATAGACTTAGAACTGGGTCTAAGATACCATATTGCATGGCGCCGAAAAAATTACAGGATTTGAAGGTCTAATTACAAAAGTTACTGGACATGGGTTCCATTTGACCGAACGCTTCGACATGGGGAGCTCCAGTCCTATTTGTCAAGAAGACAAAAAAATGGTTCAATAAATATGTGTATTGATTGTCGGGAGTTGAACAAGTTGACTTTCAAGAATTGTTATCCTTTGCCTAGGATTGACGACTCGTTTGATCAGCTCAAAGGAGTGAGTCTATTTTCCAAGATTGATCTTCGGTCAAGGTACCGTCAATTAAAGTAGATCAACAAAAACCCAGACGGTGATGGAGTGGAAGTCACCTACTACACCGAATGAGATAAGAAGTTTTCTTGGATTAGGTGGATACTATCAGAGGTTTATTGAAGGTTTCTTAATGCAAGATGGAAAAGTTATAGCTTATGCGTCAAGACGGCTAAGACCACATGAATTAAATTACCCGACTAATGATTTAGAGTTAGAGGGGACCATCTCTATGGGCTTAAGTGTGCCATTTTCACAAATCATAAGAACTGGAAGTACTTCTTCGAGCAGAAGAACTTGAATATAAGGTAGAGGAGATGGCTTGAATCAGTCAATGATTATGATCTGATAATAAACTATCACCTCGGCAAGGCAAACTCCGTAACTGATGCCTTGAGCCAAAAAGGAGAAACGTAATTAGGATGAATGCTTATCATAGAGAACGATCTAATCAGAGTTTTTGAAAGACTTCATCTTGAGGTGATATCGCCACTAGTGAGAAAGGGGTATGACGTAGCTGTTTTGACTATTGTACCAAATTTAAGGCAAAGAATCATTGAGGCGTGAAGAAAAGATAGCAACCTTTAAAGGTTACGTCAGAAGACCAGAATAGAGCAGACGGGCGAATATAGGGAAGCACCAAGCCCTAAATAACGTGCTAAAAGTATAAAGACTTAATTCTTATACTGAATAATGAAGAGTTAAGAAACGAGATTATGAGTAAAACTCATAATGCACCGTATACTGCTCACCCCGGGAGCATGAAGTCGAACCAGGATTCGAAGATCGCGTATTGAGGGGACAGTATGAAAAAGGATGTAGTCTTATACGTATAAAATCTGAGCATGTCCGCATGTTAAGGCTTTACGTCAATGGCTATACGGAAAGCTGCAACCGTTTGATATCCCTGAGTGGAAATGGGAACAAATTGCCATGAATTTTGTCACAAGGTTTCCAAGATCGCAGAAAAAGAATATATGACATTATGAGTCATCATGAACCGTTTAACGAAGAGCGCTCACATCTTGCCAATGTAAACTATTTACGGATCAACAAGTTAGCACAATTGTATGTCAAAGATGTCGTCAGACTGCATGGAGTACCGGTCACCATTACGTCTGACAGAGTCTACGTCTGACAGAGACTCTATGTTACATCTCGATTTTTGATTAGTCTACAGCAAGATTTGGGGACGCGCTTAAATTTTAGTATAGCGTTTCATCCTCGAATGGATGGTCAGATAGAGCGGACTATTCAGACGCTTGAGGATATGTTAAGAACGATGGTTCTTGATAGAGGAGTAAGTTGGGAGCCGATTCTACCTTTGATCGAGTTTGGTTTTAATAATAGTTATCAAACGATGATCGGGATGACTCCATATGAGGCTTTGCATAAGATGAAATGGGAGGAGGACAAGTTCACGGGCCTGACACAATCAGTGAAATAATTGAAATTGTTCGTCAGATTCGAGATAGAATCAAGGAGGCTCAGAGTTGACAGAAATCTAATGCTTACATATTGAGTGAAAGGGAAACTACGACCACGTTTCCTAGGGTCCTATGAGATTTTGGAGCGCATTGGCCCTGTGGCTTATAGTCTAGCATTACCTCCGAGCATGGGAAATTTGCACAATGTATTTCACGTGTCGCAATTAAGAAAATACGTGTACGATCCAAACCACGTAATATGTCAAGAAGAAATTATCTTAAATTCATATCTACATTATGATGAAAAGCCAGAAGCTATTTTGGATCAAAACTCGCTTTTTGGACATTGGAAAATCCACCACCACCGCCGTTGAAAATTTCTCTGGTGAGCTTCAAACACTATTATTTTTTTGGCTTGTTTTTGAGTTTCAAGCGTGTAAAAGCATATATCCATGATCCTTGAGTGTCTAAGAGCATGCTAGGATGTTTGTATGAGCTTGGTTGTGCCTCGAATGGTGAAAAACGCGAGTTGCAGGGAAGTGTGTCGATCCTGCGCGCATGTCAATCGACGGTGAACTGTGTCGATTGACATGGCTGTATCGACTGACACAGATGCATGTCGGTCGACACAGCAGCACAAAGGGAAGATTTATGTTTTCGAGGTCTAATTTTGATCCGTATCGAGTTGTTTTCGATGTTTAAGCTTACTACATGATTAGTAAAGCATATTATGAGTGATTGGGTGTTGAATTGTGATATCAAGTGTCGGGATTTTATTATGTAACACCCCTTGTAATATAATAATTTTAATTGTCAAATTTTCAAAAATTATCTTTTGCTAATGAATTAATTATGACATTCGTGATCAATTTATTTTGAGAGATTTTCATTTTGGCATTATTTAATTGCCACCTTTATTTTATTGAAGGAAATTAATTATTATTATTGAGCTTAATTAATCTCGATTAATTATTCGATGATTCAATATTTTCGTATCGGGATAATATCGATCGATAAATATTCGTGGATTGATGAAACATTACGATCTCCCGTGCAATGACGCGAGGAGATGTGGAGTTGACGTGAGATGATTTTAAAGTGATCGATGTGACAAGCGAATGACAACCACTTTAACCTTTTTAACTTTTGGTAATTCCAAATTTACCCTCACCTCCCTTCTATAAATATAAGTCTTCTTCCATAAGTTTTACTTTTCACTTTCTCTCTCAAATTATCAAATCCTCTCGTTGTTTCCTTCCCATTTCCAACCTTAAATTTCCATTCCCTTTTGGTTTAAATTGGGAAATCGAGAAATTAAGCGTTGATCATGCTTACGAAGGCATAGAAACGTCAAGGAGGTATAAATCAAACCTCCCTCTAGATATTTTGTTGATTTAAAAATGTTATGGTTTATGCCCTAGTTTATAAATGTTATGATCTAGGGTTGATCTTGAGTTTATGAGTATGTATGCATGTTTAGCATGTTATATTATGAGCCTAGAAGTGATATATCGACTTAGGAATCGAGTTGTATTGATTTTGGAGCATTTTTTGTATATTTGCCCTATATTGAAATGTTGTGGTTAAATCTCGATTCCAACATGTTTTAATGGTTTAAACCATGTCTAGACTCATTATACTTGTTAGAAAACCATTTAGTGTTGATGGAAATCGATTGGACGAGCCCGGATAATAGTTTGAGCCAAAACACGAAATTTCTACCGGAAGGCATATAGCCTTTGTTTTGGCCGATATAAGCTTTATTTCGGTTAATGCATCAGTGTCTGTCGAGATACATTTCATTTCGGTCGATGCATCCGCGTCTATTGAGATGCATTTCATTTCGTTTGATGCATTCGCGTCTATCGAGATGCATTTCATTTTGGTCGATGCATCCACGACTGTCGAGATGCATCTCATTTTGGTCGACGCATCTGCGTCTTTCGAGATGCACTCCATCTCGGTCGACACAGGATGAAATCTCCAATTTTTTACTTTTTATTCTTCGATAAATTCGATTTATCTTTCATATCCTTCGATATCCTTTATACTAATCAATTCAAATGATATTTTCTTGAATTCTAAAACCCTTCATTCGATTGATTTAAATTCTAATTAATATTTCATTTGATATTCCTTGTATCAACCGATGAAGAGATGTTATCTTTCATAACTTCTCCGAAAATCCATTTAATTCAAATCAACTTTGACTGCTTGACCGAACTTTTGCAACTCAAACTTTCTGGAAGCTTATCGATTGAATTAAACTTATAAACCTTAATCTTCGAATTTCGATCGCCATCCAAGATTAAGAATCTTTCTGATTACTTTGATGAAATAACTTTGAAACCTATCGATGAATTTTAAAACTCACAAATCAATTACACCTTGAATCGTAATTGATTTTGTAACTTCTTTCAATCATAATATGTGAAGAGATATTTAGTCATTAGATGATATCTCATATTTGTTCATAAACTTGAACTTGTTAAACTCTAAACATTGAAATTCGATTGTATCCGAATTCCAAAATCCTTTTATCGTATTCTTAACATGACTTGAAACGACTTGATGAGTTCTCATACTCTCAAGCAATGTACGATGAATCATAACGGATATGAAACTTCTTTCGATACTGTTTTGTGTTTGCTATATGTCCTCTCTGTGGGGGAACCCCACTCAGAGAAGAACTTCAAACATATTCAACGTGGATGTTGACTCTGCGTATTGCGAGTCTTATCGATCGTACCCAGGTAGTGAAAGAGATACCTTGGGTTAGTGCACTATGATGCTGACATGTTACGGGTCATGCCCTACTCGGACTAGCATCGTGACTGTGGTAGGTGGCCACCTCCCAGTCACATATAATCATTTGCAGATAGTTTAACTAAGTAAAAAGGAGCATGCACATTCATAAAAATGTTTCGGTGGAATGGGAGGATTTCAAAACAAAAAAACTCATGTGCAACCCGATTAAAAAGGCATGAAAAACTTATATGTATGTATGCTTTCGGGCATGTGTTCACTATGTACAATATGTACTTAGCCCCTCGCATTGTTTCTAAAATGCTCAGGTTAAAAGAAGCTTTTGGAACAGAGTACGAGTCAGAAGTTGAGGTGGAGCTGAAGACTCTTTTGGTAATAGCTAGATGTTGAAGTATGTATCTTTATATACATAGTTCATTGATAACTTTCCGCTGCTGAAACTCCTTACATTTTGATAATCTTTTGTTATATTGACAAACTTAAAAACTCTGATATTTGGTTACTTAAGAAGTCACGATCCCTTCTTAAGAGGCACCCTTTTATCATATTTTGCTTAACTTGGGTTAAATTTGATGCTTTCTATCTTATTAGCTTGAGTTCTTAATCTTGATTGATATCTCAAGTGCAAGTCTCGTACCCGATGTGCCTGAATTCTCTTATTTAAGCATTGTTATAAATCGGGGCATGACAAAGTGGTATCAGAGGCAGGTTTAAAATTTTTTTGTTTGCTCTGATTCGAGGACGTCCTTGTTTCGAGGCCTCCACCTACTAAATAAGTCAGAAATGTCCTTACCAGCTCCTGCTCTTGCACTCGTACTCGACACCGTATCAAGAGAAAACGTTTGTATAAACATCATATTTTAAATTAAGACATATACCTTTCTCTTTGAATTAAGAAAAGTATACGCATATATTGTTGCATTCCTTATTTAAATAGTAGGAAAGTATGATGCATAAGTAGTTGCATCCCATTTATGAAATTCTAATGCATACATTGTTGCAAGTTAGGGAATCAACGCATATATAGTTGCTTTCAAATTTAGAATGCATAAATAATTGCATTTGAGTTATTAAAAATATAGAATGCATAAATAGTTGCATTCCAATTATTAAAAGAATATTTAATGCATAAATAGTTGCATTCCAAATATAAAACTTTAATGCATAAATGGTTGCATCTCAAGTTTTTAATGTATAAATTGTTGCATTTCATTATGCATTATGAATACTTTAAATATAAAGGCCTTAGTAGAGAACTTAGATGCTTTCAGGGAGCATGTTTTAGTTTACCTTCGCAATAGACTTAGAATAAGCATGCACTAATATAGGAATATTATGCGCCGTAGTTGACCTTAGAAGTATTACCTTATAATTGTGTTACATTCGCTATTTAAATTGCGCAACCTATTATTACTTTACCGACCATCTGACTCTTTTGACTTTACACATTCACAGATGGCCCGACGAAAGTTTACCCACCTCAAACCGTTACCTAGCAATGCCTCAGGAGAAAGGCGAGTCAGCTACTTCAGGAGCTACCAAATCTACCATGGAGACTCCCTAAACCGCTTCCTGATGGATTTCTACAAGTTTTGGCTGGATGCTCACCCGCACGGGGTGACTAGGACTGAAGGACTATGCTGCCTAGCTGAGTTGATGCCCTCTCAGTGGCAACCATGGGTTCAGACTAACTTTGTGAATTATCTGGACGACTCCCCTGCAGACAGATCTAATTTAGAATGGTTTATTTCCCTTATCCGCCGCCAGCACGCCACCTTCCAGCTGCCACCTCAAACCCATGACACCGAAGCAGGATCTTCTATTGCTAGGAGCTTTGCATCTGACAGCGAGCCAGAGAAAGTCCCGGAAGAAGACTCCTGCTACGATCCCGGCGATGAGGAGCTAGACGCCAGCCACTATCTTGCCTATCCCGATAAGGATGACACCGAGGATACTCATAATCCTGATTTAGATCGCCCTATAATGGCTGCATGGGGATAGGAAATGCGGGACAGACTTGGAAACCAATACCTCAATCCCGAGGGAGATGAGGAAGAGTCCGAAGAAGCTGAGGACGAGGAAGAGGAGGAGGATCCAGAAGAGGATGAAGAAGAGGAAGAAAAAGAGGATGGAAAGGAATGAGACGGTCAAGGAGTCTGAAACAAACATGACTTAGCTGGGGAGGAGAATGATGGGCTTGCCCCGATTGCAAACGAATGGATGCCAATTAATTGGCCACAACAGTGGCAGCAAGAATGGGGAGATGAGTCGATGAACGACGATGAAGAAGACCCTGAAGAGAATGTTACCTCTCCTGAGATCATGGACTGCTTTGACGATGGGATGTTCGACTCGTCGGACAATGACTATTGACTTCCAGCCTTGTCTGGACTAGTAGATGTATATATGTATTGTAGCTATCAGCTGTAACAGTAGGATTGTAACTGTTTGACGCCTTTTAGCCACTCATAAACATTTAAATGTTGTGTTGTAATAGTAATTAGGATGCCTCCTACGGGAGATGAGCAATCGTGTGCTAATTGGTAGCGATGAACCAATTTTCAAACGCGGCAACTCTAAGGTTTTCTAATGAAAATGCTACCGCCCACTTTCCCGGGAAATTCGGATGTATCTCATTTTGTTATGTTTAATGTTCTCCGTCTTAATATCAAATTTTCTTATCCTTGAGGCAAATTATGCGTAACAGCCGTCCCCCAGGTCCTGAAATACCTTGCGTGCCAGTGACTCCCTGGGTTGGGACTGTCAGGTCTGCAGCCCAATACACCCCAACCCTTCTCTGGTCCTGAAACACTGCGTGCCAGTAACTCCCAGCGGGTTGTTGAGAGGGAGGATTGAACCCCAGACCTCTCCTCTAACACCAAGCCTTAATGAAAGGTGTTTCAGGACCCGAGGGGAGGTGTTACAAGTTCCTCCGGGGTGCACAGAATACGGAGTACTATGTGCTTCTTCAAGTATCTCCCGTCGCAACTCTTCATTCTTGGGTACACATAACCTTCCTTCAAAAAGAAGTGTCCCATCATTTGCAACAGTGAATCCTTGGATAGAACCACTAAGTGCCCTTGCCTTCATTTGACATAAAAATGGATCATCACCTTGAGCTTGGCCAATCCGATCACGTAGCAATGGTCTAACAACGAGTGTTGCTAAGACTCTCACTGTGGTGTTCGGTGGAGTCACCACTTCTAAATTTAGCCTTTCAAATTCTCTAACTAACTGCTCCTGCTTCGTGGGGAGTGCTTCAATATAGCTTTTTCTACTCAATGCATTAGCCACCACATTTGCCTTTCCAGGGTGGTAGTGTATTGTGCAATCGTAGTCCTTGACTAGTTCCAACCATCTTCTTTGCCGAAGGTTCAACTCCTTCTGAGTGAAGAAATATTTTAAGCTTTTATGGTCGGTGTAGATTTCAACTTTGCTTCCATATAGATAATGTCGCCATATTTTCAAAGCATGAACTACTGCTGCTAGTTCTAGGTCATGTGTTGGATAGTTCTGTTCATGAGGCTTTAATTGTCTCGATGCATAGACTACAACCTTGCCATGCTGCATCAACACACATCCTAAACCTTGCTTTGAGGCATCATTATAGATAACAAAGCCTTCTGTCCCATTAGGTATGGTCAACACTGGAGCCGACACAAGTCGATGCTTTAGCTCTTGGAAACTTTTCTCACACTGATCGCTCCAAATAAATCTCTCACTTTTACGTGTTAACTTTGTTAAAGGTCCAGCAATCTTTGAAAAACCTTCTATGAATCTCCTATAGTATCCTGCCAATCCTAGAAAACTTCGAACTTCTTTCGCATTTGTTGGAGTCCTCCAGTTGTTAACAGCCTCTACCTTGGTCGGGTCAACCTCTATGCCATTAGCGGTTACTACATGCCCGAGAAATGCAACTTTATCTAACCAGAACTCACACTTCTGAAACTTTGCGTACAACCTCTCTTTTCTCAAGGTCTCCAAAATAATCTTCAGATGTTCAACATGTTGTTCCTTGTTCTTCGAGTAAATTAGAATGCCATCAATGAAAACAATCACGAACCGATCAAGATGTGGGTGGAACACACGATTCATCAAATCCATGAAGATGCCTGGAGCATTGGAGAGTCCAAATGGTACGACTGTGAATTCATAGTGCCCATACCGTGTTCTGAAAGCTGTCTTTGGAATATCACTCTTTTTGATCTTAAGTTGGTGATATCCAGACCTCAAGTCAATCTTGGAAAACACCCTAGCTCCCTTCAATTGGTCGAACAAATCTTTGATTCTCGGCAATGGATATTTGTTCTTGATTGTCAGTCGATTCAACTCTCTATATTCAACGCACATGCGTAAGGAGCCATCTTTCTTCTTAACAAATAATACAGGTGCTCCCCATGGTGACACACTTGGTCGAATGAATCCAATGTCAAGCAACTCTTGAAGTTGAATTTTAAGTTCCTGCAACTCCTTTGGAGCCATTCTATATGGTGCTTTTGATACAGGTGCTGCTCCTGGAACCAATTGAATCGCAAACTCTATTTGTCGATCAGGAGGGATTCCAGGTAGCTCTTCTGGAAATACATCTGCATAATCCTTTACCACTGGCACTTCCTATAGTTTAGTTTCATTCGCTACGGCTTCCATCATGCTAACAATGAATCCTTGGCATCCTTCTTTCGTCAGCATCTTTATTGTTTTCATTGCACTTATGATATTTGGTGTAGATTTTGTCTTTGCACCACAGAAAATTAATTTTGGTTCTCCAGGGTAATTGAACTCCACCTCTCGTTCATGACATTTGATTATAGCATGATTCTTTCCCATCCAATCCATTCCAAGGATTATATCAAAATCTCGTATTTCTAAAACATGGAGATCGACTTTGATTTGTTTTTCATTTATATC
>JAPKLW010006641.1:0-13578 GCA_026898455.1 Plectranthus barbatus
ATTCCATTCGTCTTGGGGCTTTGGGATCACAGCAGCTGGACGATCTCCTAGCTGGTGCTGAATCTTGGTGATCTCAATCGGCCCTGTTTCTAGCACATCTTTCATCTCTGGATGAATGCTCTTTAGAGAGATAAGAGTCCTCTTTCGCCATATATCATGCTTCTCCGGTTTGTAGTCAAGTAGCTTTGGAATATTCATCTTGATGTACCTGAGCTAATCAAACAGACAAACACAAAGAGAGCGCAAGGAAACGCAGATCACGGTCCTAAGCGACTCAGATACGAACGGTCTATAAGAACCGTCTTCTCTGATACCACTTGTTGGTCCCGGATTATCAGGGTATAACTTGGCAGCGGAAAATGTGTTAAATCGTTTCTTGCGCTCTGCTGGTTACTCAGCTGACTGGGACCTTGTCAGCTGGTAAGTCAACTGGCACTCTGAGTACTCAGCTGACTAGCGACTGGCTCGTCAGCTGGTAGCTCAAGACTTAGAATATTTTTAGCCTTGTTTGCACAGTTATATCAGTTTTCAGATATACACCAGCACTTGGGTGCTGGGTTTTAAATCAATATGAAATGCAGAAAACTGATAAAAGACAAAGGATTTATAGTGGTTCGATCAACTGATCTACGTCCACTCTCCAGTCGTAGCACTGGAAATTCACTAGAGTAAGCAGGTACAAGATTCCTACGATCTATCTCTAGCTGGTGCGACCCTTGACCACCACTTCGCTAGATCAACCGCTCCCGGACTTGATTCCTTCTTCAACTCTCTTCTCAGCTGTTGGAGTGCGAGCACGTCACTTCAACCTCCTTAGCTGACTGCGTGGGTGTTTAGTTCTCCCAAGAACGTGACTCTCAAATACGGCAAAAGCCCGTAATAACTCAGGCGCTGGCTGGCACAAGAGCTGCTGTGAACTTCCTCGGTAGAGAAAGAACACCAACGAGATCTGTAACTTACAAGCTGGAAGCTTGAAGTCTCGTGTTTGATTAAATCAACACACGGAAAAGCTTTAAGAAAAGCCTCGAAAGTTTTGCTTGCTTGCAATAAAGTTTCAGACTTTCGGTAGGTGAGTATGGCGAGAAGAGTATTGAATGTTGATGGATCCCAGGTATTTATAGACGCGGGATCCCATTCAAATCTTCTAGCCGTTTGGACACATCCAGAAAAAGTCTCTGTCCTCGCATGTCCTTCTGACTGCGGCAGGTAGGAATTTCCGGAAAGCGCCATGCTTTTGTCCACTTTATCTGACATTGATCTCTTTATGTCAGAACGGCACTATTCGTCAGTACGAGGAATCAGAACTGGTGTCTTGAACTGATAGACTTTAAGGTATCCTCCCTTAAAGTCATACTTTGTCAGTTTATTCCTCAGACGAATCTTCTTTTTGTCTCTAAGACTCTGGGAGAGCGAATCTTGAATTCTGCTGGTAACATCCGACTGGTAGAACATACTGGTGATCTTGTGCTGGCAGTCTCTGCTGGTGACTTTGCGCTGGCACAATCTAAGTCTACCAATATGTCTGATGTTAACTCTTGGAATCTCCCATGACTGGTGGCTTCACCGCTGGTGAATAGTGTCAGTGAGAACACGTATTCTGCTGGTAGGATTTGTCAGCCGCCTGCTGATGAAAACCTTCCCAACTGGTGAACAGTGCCAGTCATTAGCTCTTTTCTCATGCTGATGAACAGTGTCAGCACGAGTCTTGTCAGTCGCTTGCTGGTGAGACTTTTCTCAACTGGTAAGTACATCTCATGCTGGTGAACAGTAGCCAGCATGAGTCTTGATCAGCTGCGACTTACAACTCAAAAGACCTAAACAGGACTTTACATTTGAGAACTAGAGCTATCTAGAGACAACTGACGCTGGTAGGACTTAGGATTTGATCCACCAAAACACCAAAACTAGAATCTAAACAAGTAGCTACTGGGGAAAGGAAACTTAGCCAAATTTCCCAACAGTACCGGTGGTAAAGCTGGTGTCCACTGCGGCGATGACTGCTGCAATGCCACCTGGTAATCAACATAGCCTGAGGATCCAACAGGATCAAAGTGGGGTCCGATCGATCCTCCCGATTGATGCTCGGATGGCACTACCATCTGTGCTATGGAAGGTGAGGCAGGTCTAGGTCCTGTCTGCAGCGCCTCGCCTGTCGCTGATGCATGGGTGCCCCATGAAGATGTCGGCGATACTCCCTCGGCTAGAACTGTCTCCTGAATAAGTGCAACCATGAAAGTCTGAAAACTCCCTCGGGTGCCCGTCCTCTGATTACGGTGGACTCTAGCTAGCTCCAAAGTCCAAGTGGTCCATCTTGATGGCATCAGCTCTGTGGTCCTCTCCATCGCCTCCGCATCTGTGATGCCCTGTCCTCTCGCTTGCCTCCAAAAACTCCAGAACTCCGTCAACGTATTAGGCAAATTATCCTTCTCAAATGGTGTGGCGCTGCTAAAGCGAAAAGCTGCACTCCTAGGGTCCATCTGTCACGACAAAATAGTAAATGATCAGTCCGAGGTCAACATAACATCAATACGCGCAACTCGGTGTCTCGGGTCATCTGCTAGCCTCCGATACACCATGCCGAGGGTCTAAACAAATCCTTGCGCTAAAACACACTCACTCGAGTCTCGACTGACGTGCCAGGCTCCTTGTGCATTCTGCACACTTTTCCAACTACTGGATTTTCCAAATGAAATTTTCAATTTCACAACATAAGGTCAAAGTTCTAAGTTCAGTTATTACAAAATGTACTCACTCCATTCTCACAATTATCAAATTATCACCGTCAATCAAATCATTGCCTTTTCAAGGCCCACAATTAGTTCATCAGTCATGATTCATACCAGTCATTCTGTCCATCAATCAAGTTATTCATACCTGAGCTTATTATATTCTAGCACATCTATAGCCATATCATCGAGGTTTTAAGCTTGCAATTATTCAACATCTCATAAATCAATTCAAATTCAGTTCAACTTCCAAGAAAAGGCCACCCTGTGGTGCCAAATAAACTCAACACTTTAAATTTTAAACACCAAACTTTTCATTTATCAAGTTCTTTGAATTTCGTAAACACCACTTTTCAACTCAACCCTTTCCACATCAATTCAAATCACATAAACAAATTTCAGAGTTAGCACTCTTGCTCAACACAAAATCAATCAAGTTTATTTCAGTTCACATCAAAACATCTCAACTCCTTATTTCTCCCATACTTTACTTTCCTTTCTCAATAAATTCTCAAAACATTTGTGAGGTTTTCAAAATACTCAAATCTTACTGAAATTGCAAGCTGGGAAACTTTTAACTTAAACAAATTCAAAACATACCTCAGGTAGCGCAGGATGGAGTAGGGTGTAAGCATGAGCGATCACTCCACACAAATTTTCAAAACATTTTAAGACTCAAAGTTTCAATTTACTTTAAAATCCTTTAAAACTTTAAAACTCAGCTCCGATACCACCTCTGTAACGCCCCCAACTGACCTTCCCAATTTGGGGCCACGTTACATTGATGTTTCAGGTTTTATCAAACACATTTCAAGAATAAACAAGCGGAAGACTTAAGTATTTAAATAAAAGATTAATAAGGCAAAAGAAATTAGTACATCGAGTCAGTTTCACAAAATCGATTGTTTAACACTTTAAAAGAGAAGGAATTTATCAGAAAGCGGTGCAGCAATGTGTGTAGCATGATGGTGACATATATATGGAGATATATGTCACAGGATCTCTTAATCCTTCAAAACCACTTTATTTCGCCAGCTTACACCCCGCTACTCCCATCCATGCTGCTTAACCTGCACGTTTTAGAAATAACGCGAGGGACTGAGTACTTTCGTACCCAATGAGAAACATGCCTGAAATCATACATTTATATAGGAAACATGCTATGCAACTCACACAGAAGACATGGGGTTTTGTTGAAAAGATCCATGCTATCTAAATCATTTTATTTTCACGCACGTGCTTTTTATATGTTTTTATATTTGTTTCGGTGTTGTAACTAGAAGTTGGCCGGCTTCCAAGTTACGATGATCAGTTAGGAATGTAAACACACTCAACCTACTGTCATCTGAGTGCACTAGTCTCAGCAATCCTTTTTGAGACCCGATCGTTTAATATTCATCATTCACAAACTCCGTATTCATAATCTCCACATCCACATATAACAAATTCCCCTTAAATCTTCCAAAATCCCAATCATATGGAGTCGCTACTCCATACTACTAAATGAGTTCTAGCTCAGTTATGAAAACCTGGTTCCAAACTTATTTGTTATTCTCTCTTGTTGATGGGAAATGACAAAGGACAGATATAATAGCACAAAAATAATGCATAGCAGTCTCGTTTCAAATCAAAGCATTTTATAACACATTTTGAAAATAGGAATACGCATTTTGAGTTTTTACTGAAATAGTTTCCCACCTCGTTCTCGGCTTTTGGTTTAGATGTTTTCTGCTAGAATGAGCTCAAACAATCCTTGCTTTCAAATTCCTACAATCAAATTGGTTTCTCAAGTCAGTACGATATATCTAGGACAATATATCTTAATTGTAAATAAATAGGACTCGAAAGAACTAGGATTGAACAACATCTCATCACACTTCAAGCCTCTGTGTCGACCGACAGGGATCTGTGTCGGTCGACACAGCCCTGGTCGACACAGGTTCAAATCGGTCGATATAAATTGGTCGACATGGCTATGTTGACTGCTCCTGTCGATCGACATGGTTTGTGTCGGTCGATATGCCAAATGTCGACTTCCATGTCGACGGCCTTGTGTCGATCGACGTACCCTTGTGTCGATCGACACCAATGTGTTGACATGTTAGTCGACTCGCCCTTATGTCGATCGACACAATGTGTGTCGACCGACACAGGCGTTCGACTTCCTTCCCTCGATCGACCACCCTATCGATCGACACACCGCGTGTCGACCGATAGAGGTCGTCTTCCTCACGGGTTCGCCGGAGCTGAACCTGCAAATCGCCATATCGTGCAATTTTGCCGACCGATGACACATGTAATTACATATTTTGACTCCCTAGACTACAAGGAACATGATTCTACCCTCAAAACACCAATTTAAACCCGAAAATGGAGGTTGAAGGGAGGCTAACCGGAAAATCTTTTGAACGACGGCGGCGACGATTTCTGACGGTGAAACTCACGTTCCAAACCTTCCGAATGCTCCTCGCTCGATGGGGAATACGCCTAAAATGTCAAAACATGGTTTCGAGCTCGATTAAGCAAGACTCAATAATTAAACCTGAAATTTAACTCACTCGACACCTTACCTTCTCTCTAGGTTTTCTCCGACTACCCTTCACTTCACGGTGGCCACCTTATCTCGAATTGAAGCCGGGACTGAGACCTACAAGATGGCGGTGGTGGCTTGTCAAATGGGTGCCGGTGCTGGCCGGAATCTCGTCGGAAAGTCGACGGGAATAGGGGTTTGGGTGGGGTGTTCTTTGCTACTTTCTCTTTCTACTCTTATAATATAAGGTGTCCAGAATATAATATAAGCTGTATGTATATATGTATGTTATACTCCTCCATTTTCTCAATTATAATTATGTATAAATGTACATATCCACCTCTATTATTCACAATTATACACATAATTATGTGTAATAAAATACATACCCATACTCATCCATCCATCCAATACCATAATTCATACTCACATCATATTATTTCCAAACATGATATCCCATCTAAATTCTTGATAATTTTTCCATGAAATAACTTCAAATGTTTAAAGCAATTCGAGAAGTTCTTGCTTTATTCATTTCGAGTAAACGATACAACTTTCAAATTAATACACGGGGTATTACATATACAATCCAACTTAACAATAATATAATAATTATCGACCTACATAAGCCACAATCCAACTCAATTTCTACTTAGAAATGACATTCATTCAACCTAAAATTTATTTTATTTTTATATTTATATTGACAAGAATGACATAGCTTTGCAGCTTCTGCCTCGTGCTAGGAGAAGTTAGCACAATATAACTTGAGTCGGAGACTCAAGTCTCGTGTAAGGAAACACGAAAACTTTGGGAGTTTGCAGATAGAGATCCTCTTTGCCGTATGTTTGTGCACTGATCATTGACCGTTGAAGGTTGAGGTGCAGACCCTTTTATAAAGGATTTCCTCGAGGCTTTTTGAATTTCTGCCCGTTAGACATATAAATCCAGACGTTGGACTCATGAAAGATATTGTCCAATCGTAGGTTTGCGACATGCTCTGCTCTGTTGCGTCTTAGTACCATACACTAGTTTTTTGTTAGACTAATTAATTATATTTATGATGATATTTTTCTTAATCAATATATATTTATATATAATAACAAGAACTTCTCAAAATTTACCATATTGCCATTTTCCTACTCAATTGTACAGTGTTATTTTCATTTTTTTTTTCTGTGGAGGTGTTTTAAGTAATAAATCTAAACTATACATTTAATATTCATGTGATTTGAAGTTTGAAGTTAAATTTTCACCGCCTAAATTGAAATTTGAAATTTGAAGTTAAATTTTCACCGCCTAAATTGATAAATATATAGAGTGTGTAGTGAAAACTTCACTCATATGCTCCATAGTGGTTTTCATCATAATCTTAATGCTCTCATGCCTACAATGTGGAAAGTTATCATAGATCTTCATCCTTCGAATGCTAATTTAGCCGTGAAGCTTCGAGTTATTCGAGCATATGATTTTCGATCACCTACAAATAAGAATGAAATATATAGTCATGAAGTTATTTTTCACGATAAAGAGGTAAATTTATTTAAGAGTAATGCTTCATCATTTGATTCTTTTGTTGTCTTCATTGATAACTTAAAGCACCAAAGATCCATGAACTCCCATAACATTCTTGGTATGTCATACAAATATCCGTATAAGTGCATGCATTCCAAGTAATCTAATAGCTACATTCAAGCCAAAACTCAAGGAATGAGGTATATATGCTGTAAAGAATGTTTTGGTGGTGCCAAACAACAAAAAATACAAAACAACCACCAACAAGTACTGCATTAAAATATTCAATAGATCGCATATTGCTCCAATTATTGAAGAGGGTTTTATGAGGAATATATTCAATTTCAAAACCTTTGATGAGATTGGCTCCATGGAAAATGTCTACAACAATGAGCTCTTTGGTAAGCACCATACTATTAACTCATCACTACTATTATCAAAGTTTATTAAATTCCTGTTTCTTATTGATCTTTATTTTTTTACAGATGTTATTGGAATAATTGTGGAAAGAGGTTTGCCACATACTACAATTTGCACGGGTGGAATAGAAAAAAAAATCATCAATATTGTTCTTGAAGATTTGGAGTAAGTAATTTATGCTTATACTTTATTTTGTTAAAAATACACTTTAGATTTCAATATCAAAATTTTAATTTGTGATTGACTATTTCATATTGAAGGCATTGGAGGTTGCAATGTACATTTTGGGAGGATTATGTTGATGAGATTATGAACTATTTTGAGTCTCGAAATCAAAAGTGTAATATAATGATAATACAAATGGCAAGAGCAAGTACCTACAAAGGTAATTAATTTTTCAAAAGTTATTTTGGATATTGGTAATATATTTTCTGATAGCAAATGAGTTCTCATGGCAGGTGATACTAAAATTTGTAATGCTTTCAATATAACAAAAATCTTATTCAATGATGATGTTCCTGAAATTAATGCTCTAAGAGCTAGGTAATTGTAAATTCTTTAATTTTAATTTATCATAATGTTAATTTAGATTTATTTAAAGAATTGTCTTTATTAATTATTTAGTAAAATTGTAGAGTCATGAATGATTCAAGCTATAGTAATACTATTAGTACTATTTCACTTGGCTCTACATTGAGTGACAATGAGGAGCTTTCCACTGGTCATAGTGTTGTAGGAAGCATTGAGCAACTATACAATGATAAAAAGGTTAAGAGTATTTTCTTAAATATTTAAGTCATTGTATTTTGATAGATTTATTTCAATATTCATTACAACTTATTAGTTTATTTATTTTAGGGGTGGCAATTCGTGCGGATCGGATCCTTATCGTGTCAATTCGTTATCGATCCGATCCGTTAAAAAAAATCAAAATTCGTATCCGTATCCGATCCGTTAAGCTCAAATCCGTATCCGCATGTATCCGATCCGTATCCGTTAAGGATCCAATAAGTATCCAATCCGAATGATCCGTTACGTATCCGATCCGATAAGAATCTAAATCATTTTTATTCAATAAGAATCCGTTTCAATAAACACAATTATAATCTAATAAAAATTTGATAAGATAATACAAAATATTCATATTTGATCGTTCAAATAATGTATTTGATAAATAAATAAAACTGCAACTTCATTCGAAATTAAAATCCTCGATCAAACATCTCAAGATACATAGATAAGTCTTAAATTCAAATTCTAGTGGTCAAACATGCTCATTTCTAAATACTGATCAATCTTTCACCTTAGTCGTCAATACTCCATTTACAATTTTGAGAGAGAAAAATATTAATTTAAATTTTTAGATTTATAACAAATAAAATAAATTATAATAAATACTATTAATCTATCATGGTGAAATAGAAAGAGTTGAGACAACGAATGAGAATTTACAATACTTTCATCAACATTAAAATTTAAGATGTCAGCAATTAGTTAATCTGTTGATACAACTTAATTGAAAACTTGAAGTTGAGAAAAAAGAAAGTTATTAAATTTTGTTAGTAGAAGAAAATAAATATTAAAAAATATAATGAATAGATAAAAAAATATATTTTTTGGTGGTGAATTAATAAAATGGGACACGCCCAATAAAGAACCAATAGATTTGAGTTTTTGAAAGAACTCTAAATCTTTATTAATATATCAAAATCAATTAATTAATTATTATATTTAAAAACTATTAATTTAATAACTGGTATCCGTATCCGATCCGAATCCAATCCATTTAATGAATTATCCAATCTGATCCGTATCCAATCCGAAATTTTTGTGTTCTCATTGTGTCGATCCGATAAAGATCCATATCCGATAAGTCTCAATCCGTATCCGTTATTATCTTGCGGATTCGTGTCGGATTATCGGATCAGAAAAAAAATTGTCACCCTAATTTATTTATTTACAAAAGATGCTTTCTATTGGATATGTGGTACAATTATTGTTGTGGAGAATAAAGGAGGATGGTTTTAGTTAAGTTGTTATAAATGTCGAAAGGGAGTTACAGAAGTAGAACACAAGTTCTTCTGCATTCGTTGCAATAGATATGATGATACAACCAAAATGAGGTAAATGATTTCAGCATTTTATGGAAGCTCGCCTTTTTTTTTAATTCTCACTGAACTTTCTTTTTAGGTATCTGTTGAAGGTCTATGGGATTGATGAAACAGGAAATGCTACATTTCTAATGTGGGATAGAGAATGTTTGCAATTAGTTGGCGTTCCAGCTGAAGAAATAAAATGTGAGAGTGATGAGGTAAATAACTTTATGGTTCATTATCCTAATTGTATTTATTCTTCTACAAATGAGAAAATAATTTTTTTTGGGATTGATTGATTAAAGGTCATTCCTGTTGAGATTGAAAGAGCTTTGGTTGATCAACAATTTATATTCAAGGTTCAAATGAAGCAAGGCGAATGGAATGAACATGTATTTACAGTGACAAAAGTTAGCCGTGATCGAAGCATCATTTCAGCTTTTGGTAAAGAATTCTTTGACAGCATTATTTATAGCATTTAAATCTCATGCTCATATATTTAATTTATCGAATATTGCAGGGTCAAACTGCACAAGGAAGTCATCAGACTCCCAATTTATTGAGGTAAAAATTATTTTTATATTTTTTTATAAATTACATATCAAAAGAATTACATTTGGACACATTGTTCATAGTGGTTTCATTTACACATAGGGTGCTACATAGCAACATCGGAGAGTTGTCTAATGACACCTTCACAGGAAGAATCAATCATTGATGTTTCAAATAATTGGTTGAATGATAAGTCCCTTAAGAGATCCCTCCCTGATAAATTTTCCTCAATATTATTGACAATCTAGATATACTAAATTTAAGTCATACTCATGTGAGTTCTGTAATAACTTTTGTGTTTTTGGAACTGGATTTTGCTATCGGATAATGTATATTGAAATGGAACTAAAAAGAAGATGAAGTTGTATGGAAAGTAACTTCATATTTTAAAATACTTTTGATATTTTTTGACAGTACATCATCAGAATGTTTTGTTCTAGGAAATTGGTATGAACTTGAGTTCTTGTAGTAAGTAATTTTTTATGGAAGAATTAATATATATGATAACAAGATGTTTAAAATAATTTTTTTAAATAGGGTGTTCAAGATAATTTTAAGTTTGCTATTTTTTGACCAAAAAGACACATTGGCGCTAATATTTATTTCCATCTTAATCTTACCTAATTTAATTATTATATCAATAATACAATATATATTAATGCAATAATTAATCATCAAGATTTTAATAAATTAGTATTTTTAGAGTACTGATTCATCAGTGGGCTAAATAAATATAAGCTTAAGTAAAAGCCTAAAACAGACAAGATAAATTCTAAACCAAAAATAATTTCAAGAATAAAAGCATTAGAATAAATTAGACATTGTACACTGTGAGTACACAGTTACCAAACTAGAATATCCTAAAATTTATATAATCATTCGCTAAGTGTCATTCTTCGCAAGTATCATACGAAAAAGGATCTTGGTCTGAGTCTATTATACTCTCCTTCAAATCTGATTATTAGTGGAGACATAAATTTTACTTTCTATAATAGATAAAATTTTAAGTTATACAAGAAATGCATAACACATTACAAAAATCATAAAAAGAACTCATCCCACAATCAATTCATTTAATTAATATATCACCGCCTGTTTGTATTCCACTAATAAAATGTCAAAAGAAACACACTTTAATATTAAAACTAAATATTCTGCCAATTTGCAGAATATTCTCGAAACTACTAAAATATTAAAAAGAGGCCAATCACGCAGTAGATTATTCTCTGAATGAACATAAAGGTATGCATGCGAACAATCATTTTTTTTTTCAGATTTTCTGTGTATTTTCTATTTTTATGCTAAATATGAGATTATTGTAGACATTATATAGATACAAAGGTGAAAGTAAATCATACCCGAATTCTCTTTACAATCTCGTTCCTTTTTCTTGCCTAGAGTTATTGATCCTGTAAGCTTCCTCATAATGTTTTTTGTCTGAAAGTAATGCTTTAATTATGATAGATCTATGTCTTTTCCCAATTGATCTCCCCCAAGCTCCAACCTCGCCTCTAGCAACAACAATAGGGGCTCAAGCCCGAAATAGTTAAGAAGAATACAGTTTATGCTTGAAATAGATCTAAAAGATACAGGGAGAGAAAATTATAAGGAGATGAAAGAAAAGAAATTTCTGGGATTGTGTTTTTAGGGGCTGGATTTGGATTTTAAGATTATAATTTTTGAAGCATGGGTTTGAGGTTTAGGGATTTCAAGAATTAGGTTGCATAGATCAAAGAAATCACATAGAGAAGAAGGGAAGATGTAGAGATTGAAATATATGTAGTGTGGAGATCCCTTTTTAGAATAAAACAAGAGAGAAGAATAGAGTGACATGTGCTCTCTGGAAAATAAATACTACCTGTTGGGTTTCGTTGATTTCATCTAATGAACGCAGCAGAATAATTAATCAACGAACAGATCTAGATTTACAATTAATATCATGCGCAGAGATTCAACGTGGATAAAAGGGAAAAACTTACAGTTTCTTCCGTAGGACACAAGCGATTCTGACTTGTCCTGGAGCGCGAATCCACCACTAGAGGTATCCACGTGTCGAATCAATCAGGTACAGAATCCAATTCACGGTGTATATTCAAACCAGGAACGCTAGGAATTCCCAGAGAGAATTATGGAGGCGTAGAACTCAAAACCCTAGGTTTGGTGTATTTGATATGAACTGCGTAGGAAACAAATTCTCTCTCTCTTCTTTTGTTAGTCACGTTAATTCCCCTTGAGATCAGAATAAGTAATTCTCTAATATATAGAAGAGAATCTCAAATCTTATCTAATAAGATTTGGGCCTCATTTGTTTCCATATCAATCCCATTAATTAATAATCTAATTATTAATATATTATCAAATAGATATTAATCCAATTAATATATTATATACTAATCTTATTAGTATATTATCTAGAAAGATATATTAATCTAATTAATATATATTGTACTAATCTAATTAGTACAAAATCTTAGTCCATATCTTTCAATCTCCCACTTAGACTACGATTTTGATTTCAAAAATCATGCACCATCTTTACACTCTTAAGCTGATCAATCCAACACTTATAGTGTGACCCTATAGGCCTCCATTACCAACGATAATCAAATTAAAGTCTACACAAAACTCCTAGACTGCGTTGTGTAGCGAACTTGATATATGGAGAACGATTACGTGGACTCAGTAAACTTAACCTTTCGTGAAGTTTATATAACATCCCTTCATTCGCGAACCACTCAATTAAGCCTAGGATTTGCCATGTGTCTATCCCAATAGCTTAATTAATTTATCTTATCTTTACTAGATGACCCATATAGATCATATTCAATTACTATAATTGAATATATCTTTTTGCACTGGCCAGTGACTTAGCGGTCAAATAATATAGAGAATATGAGTGTTCTTCTCGAAGTCTAATCGAGCAATGAATTCCATCTTGGCTCAACTACCATTTTCATCCACATCATGATGTACCCAACACAAGTCGTATCTACCCCTTTATTGGAGTGCAAGCATTGTACTTGGTCAAAGCACACCACTTTGTAAATAAAATGAGTATTGACCTCAGGTCTAAGGACCGTTATATACTCCACTTAACAATAAACCATAGACACACAAAACAAATGGTTTAGATGTAGGATATACCAATACTCTCCAAAGTATCCATATGTCCATCACGAACATCAAATGTTTCGTAGCCGTGAGATCAACTACATTCTCTAAGAATGTGATGCAGACCATGATAAGCTCATATTTATACTCACTTATCTATATTTTTCTCCATTGTTTCAAGTGTTTTATGTTATGTTTTTATTTATTTCTGTGCATGAGTCTACTTTAGAGGGTGTTATGCCTTTGATGGGTGAATTTTGCAGGTTTTAGGCCAAATTCATTAAAAACCCGTACCGAAAGCAGATGATGTTCAAAGGAACAGTCACGACTTCTTTCACAGATGGAATCTGAGCTAATGGAGCACATGGATGGAAAGATCTTTGAATTAGCTTTCCAACGCAACTGGAATCGGGTCAATCGGAGTTCGGGAGAGGAAGTTATGGCCAAAACCGTGAGATTGTGCAGACAGATGCATCCGTGTCGAGAGACAGGATTCCTGTCGACCGACAGGATTCCTGTCGATCGAAATTCCCTCTGTCGAGCGACACAGAAGCCCGAAAAAGCTATTTTGGGCCTGTTTTGGTAGTTTTTGCTATTTTGACACAATACTCAAATTAGGTCTTTTTCCCCC
>JAPKLW010006642.1:0-16898 GCA_026898455.1 Plectranthus barbatus
AAATTCCATTCTCCAACACATAATATTTCCATGATTTCCTTAAATTTTCCCAAAGTATGAATATATAACTCACTTCAAATCTCCGGAGTTCAAATAAATCATTCCCAATTATTTATCAATTGAGATAAATCAATATTACATCTGAACTATTTAGACAAGATCGAAATTAAATACGGGGTATTACATCCCTTCACCCTTATAAAAATTTTCGTCCCGAAAATTTATATAGCTTTAAACAGTTCGGGATATATTTCTCTCATCTTGTCCTCTAGCTCCCATGTCGCTTCCTCGTGCCCATGATGTTTCCATAGCACTTTAACAAGCGGAATTGACTTATTCCGGAGCTCTTGCATCTTTCGGTCCATAATGGCCTCTGGCTTTTCTTCATATTGCAAGTTCGGATTAATAATCACCTCTTCCTGATAGATCACGTGTTTCAGGTCATGTACATACTTTCTCAGTTGTGACACGTGAAACACACTGTGAATATCGCCCATATTTGGGGGTAATGCCAATCTATATGCCACTGGGCCTATGCGCTCTAATATCTCATATGGTCCCACATAGCGCGGTCTCAGTTTGCCTTTCACTCCAAACCGTACTATTCCCTTGGAGGGTGAAACTTTGAGGAAAACTTAATCCCCAGTTTCAAAACATAACTCTGCCCTCCTAGAATCGGCGTAGGATTTCTGTCTACTCTGCGCTTCTCTAATTCTTCCCCTGATTTGTCGGACTATTTCAATCATCTCATTTACTGCTTCCGGTCCAACAATCTTTCGTTCTCCTACCTCGTCCCAATATAGAGGTGAACGACACTTTCTTCCATATAGTGCCTCATAAGGAGCCATTCCGATGGTTGCCTGATAACTATTGTTATATGCAAATTCAATCAAAGGCAAGATTGGTTCCCAACTGCTCCCTCGGTCTAACACTACAGTTCTCAACATGTCCTCGAGGGTTTGAATGGTCCTCTCAGACTGACCATCCGATTGAGGGTGAAACGCTTTGCTAAAATTCAAGCGAGTACCCAACTCCTGTTGTAAACTCTTCCAAAAGCGAGATGTAAACTTCGCATCTCTGTCAGATGTAATTGACTTCGGCACTCTGTGCAGTCTGACTATCTCTCGAACATAAATTTGAGCTAACTTGTCTGATCCGTAATTTACCTTAATCGGTAAGAAGTGAGCACTCTTCGTTAAACGATCCACGACAACCCATATCACCGTATTTCCTTTCTGTGACCTTGGTAATCCCGTCACAAAGTCCATGGTAATATGTTCCCATTTCTACTCAGGAATGTCTAACGGCTGCAACTTTCCATACGGCCGTTGATGTAACGCCTTGACCTGCTGACAAACCAGACACTTCTCCACATATAAGGCTACATCTTTCTTCATACCATCCCACCAGTACTTAGTTTTCAGATCTTAGTACATCTTAGTACTTCCAGGGTGAGCGGTATATGGCGTATCATGTGCTTCACTCAATATCTCATTCCTTAGCTCTTCACTGCTTGGCACTAAGATTTTGTCTCTGAACAACAGTGCGCTATCAGATGCTTCCCGATATTCTCTTACTGGCTTAACCTTCAATTTCTGACGCAATTTCTCAATCTCTGCGTCTTCCTTCTGTGCTTCCATAATTCTCTTTCTCAAATCTGGCACCACTGTTATGGCTGTCAATTCGCATCTCTTCCTTTCGGAAGGCGATATCACTTCTAAACTGAGCCTCTCAAATTCTCTGATCAAACTGCCTTCCCTTGTAAGCATACAGCCCAACTGAGCTTCTCCCTTCCTGCTCAAGGCATCTGCTACAGAATTTGCTTTCCCTGGGTGATAATTTATGGTTAAGTCGTAGTCATTCACGAGTTCTAACCATCTCCTTTGCCTCATATTTAGATTCTTTTGTTCGAAGAAATACTTCAAACTCTTATGGTCCGTGAATATGGCACATTTCACCCCATAGAGATAGTGTCTCCAGATCTTTAGCGCATGAATCACTGCCGCTAATTCTAGATCATGAGTTGGATAGTTTATTTCGTGCGGCCTTAACTGTCTTGATGCGTAAGCTATCACCTTTCCGTCTTGCATCAAAACACAACCCAATCCTTTCTTCGAAGCGTCAGTGTAAACCTCAAAATTCATATCCGGTTCTGGCACTGCTAAAATCGGTGCTGTTGTCAACAACTGCTTCAACTTCTGAAAGCTTTCCTCACATTCCTGTGTCCATTCAAACTTAACATTCTTCTATAATAACTGAGTCATCGGCCTCACAATTTTTGAGAAACCCTCGATGAATCTTCTGTAATAACCGGCTAATCCCAGAAAACTATGAATTTCGTTCGGCGTAGTTGGTGATTTCCAGTCCATCACTGTTTGAATCTTGACTGGATCTACCTTAATTCCATCTGCCGATACGATGTGTCCCAAGAATGTCACTTCTCTTAGCCAAAATTCACACTTGCTGAATTTGACATAGTTTCTCATCTCTCAAGGTTTGCAATACTGTTCTCAAGTGCTGCTCATGCTCCGCTTCACTTTTCGAATATATCAAAATATCATCTATGAACACTAACACGAAGTTGTCCAAATACGGATGAAATACTAGATTCATCAAGTCCATGAACACTGCAGGAGCATTCGTAAGTCTAAACGGCATTACTACAAACTCGTAGTGACCGTATCTGGTTCTGAACGCTGTCTTCGGTATGTCTTCTTTCCGAATTCTCAACTGGTGATACCCTGATCGAAGATCGATCTTTGAAAATACTTTAGCTCCCATGAGCTGATCGAAAAGATCATCGATCCTCGGCAATGGATATCTATTTTTCAACGTCAACTTATTTAACTCCCGATAATCAATGCACATACGCATCGACCCATCCTTCTTCTTAACGAACAGAACCGGTGCACCCCATGGTGACACGCTTGGCCTGATATAGCCCATGTCCAACAACTCTTGGAGTTGAACCTTCAGTTCTTGTAATTCCTTCGGAGCCATGCGGTACGGCGCTTTAGAAATTGGTGCTGCACCCGGTTCCAAATCAATGGTGAATTCTACCTGCCTGCTTGGTGGCAATCCCGGTAGTTCCTTTGGAAATACGTCTTCAAACTCTTTCACTATTGGAACATCTTGCACGGTCAGTTCAGGCTTCTCTTCTCCTTCCAAATATACTAAGAAGGCTTGATTCCCGACCTTACGCAACAATTTCGTTGCTTGAATCGCTGAAATCACAGGTACTCTTTGCCTCTTCTTAAATCCGTGTACAAATGCCTCCTCATTCCCTAGCTGTGGGATGATTACCCTTCTCTCTTGACACAAAATCGTCGCCTTGTTCTCTGACAACCAATCCATTCCTAGGATTACATCTACGTCATGAATATCCAAATCATTTAGTTCAGTTACTTGAATTTCATTCTCGTTCATCTTGATTCTCAAGTCTCGGCACACTAAAGTAGAAATAGTTATTTCTCCTAAAGGTATTGCTACGTTCAAGTCCTGGTTATTCTTTCCTACTTTAAGTCTTAATGCCTCAACACATGCAGATGAAATGAATGTATGTGATGCTCCAGTATCGAATAATACCATAACAGGTATATCATTAATGTATCCCATACCTGCCAAGTTACCATCATCCTGATTCCCATCCAAGGCATAGGCTCGAGCTCTCCTAGGCTGCTCGTTTCCACCTTGTTGATTCCCTTCTTGGTTCCTCGGCGGCGCCTGGTTACCTTGTCTGCCACCTCCTCGATTCCCAGCATTGCCTCTCCAAGGCTGGCGGTGACCCCTGATTGCTCTCAACTGTTGATTTCCGGGCCTTTGAAAGTTTTGGCGGTTACCTCCCTGGGCTGGCGGTGTAGAGCAGTTACTAGCATAATGGCCTTGACCTCCACAGTTAAAACATCTCACCACATTCCCTTGACATCCTCCAGTGTGCTGTCGGCCACATCGTTGGCAGTTTTGCAGCACTGTTTGATCACGCCTCTGAAATTGGGGAGGGTTAGGGTTGAACCTTTGGAAGTTCTGCTGATTCGGTCTTCCCTGAAAATTCTGCTGCCTGCCCTGGTCTTGGCGCTTCTGATTACCCTGACCTTGAATGAACTGCCTTGGTGGCTCTTCAAATTTTCTCTTCTGGTTTGATCCAGAAGCTTGCGCCTCATGCGCTCCCCATTCAGGCATCTCCTTCATAGTCTGTGATGCCTCAATATCCAATGCGTGGCTCAACAGTTCTTGGTAACTTAATCCCTACATAGTGGCCAACTGAGTATGAATGTCCTTGCGCAACCCATCTCGGAACTTATCAGCCATCTTCTGCAGCGTGTCCACCAGATGTGGCGCTATCTGCAGAAGTTCTCCAAACTTAGTATCATATTCTTCCACCGACAGTTTTCCCTGTTCAAACAGAAAGAATTCAATTGTTCTTTCCCTCCGGTACTGCTTAGGAACATACTTCTCAAAAAAGGCTTCCTTGAAACTCTCCCAGGTGATGTGGTCCCTCTCTGCAGGTGCAATCAATTTCACATACGTCTCCCACCATCTGTCAGCCTTACCCTTGAGCTGATAAGACATGCAATTAACCTTTTCTTCTTCTGAGCACCTCATGTGCTTGAAAATCTTCTCAAGCTCCCTGACCCAATCTTCAGCAGCAGTGGGTCCTTCTGTTCCATCGAATGTCGGTGGGTGTTGTTTCCTAAACGTCTCTACCCACATAATTGATGGGATTTCTGGTGCATTTCCTTGAGGTGGCAGGTTTGGTCCATGCTGTCCTGCAGTCTCTTCCTCATCATCTGACAAGATCTCTAGCCCCTCAAAATCTTGGTTTGCCAGGACTTCTTCCCAATGGGGTTCCTCATAATTCTGTTGTGGAATAGCTCTTCCACGTCCTCGGCCCCTCTGGCCTCTTCCTCTTCCTCTACCTCGGCCTCGGCCTCTCCCTCTTCCTTGTTCAATATATTCCATTATGCCTTTCTGCAAAACAACATTAATTCAACAACTCCATATTAATTTCACCGTATAACATCCATCTTGTCAACAATTCTCTTAACACCCAATTCATTACTCACTCAAAGCTTTTAAATATTCCACCCATCTCATCCATAATCAAAAAGATACTCCAACATATAATCAAAAATCTTCCAATGAAATCATCATAATAAGAGTCAACAATACAACAACAAAGTGTTCAATGACAGGAAAAAGTTCAATATAGAATACAATAACTAAACAACAGAGTCATCAAATCGGTCAATCCGATCCCTCAGATCCCTCAGACAGATCCTCCTCCTCTTCATCATTCGCGGCCTCCATCGCTCCCTCTCCTCCATCCGGAGCATCCGTCCTCCTGCCTCGACTTCCATCAGTATCACTGGACAAGCAGATCGGTCTCTGCCTCGTCCCATAACCGTGAATGGTCCCGTATCCACCAAACATGTCCTCCTGTCCACTAGGTGTCGGCCTGGGCCACATCTCTGCACTATCATGACCTGAATCCTGGGCTGGCACGACATGACTGGGTCCTCCCACATCCCACTGTGACTGTGGATACGACGGAACTGGCGGTCTGTGATCTCCTGTAGACATCGTCGGATCCTGGTACTGAGTAGGTGACTGTACCGTAGTCATGGACATGCTGCCTAGTGCATATGGGTCATACATCCCTCCCTGCGGATATCCAGGCGGAAATGGCATGTACGCCGCTGTCGGAGTACTAGGCACAGGTCGTACTCTCCGTCTCGACGTAGGAGCATGAACGGGTGCATTCTGAACATTAATCGGCGCTGGTGGTGAAGATGGAGTGTACTCGGGTGACGATGCCCTGGTCCGAGATACTTGTGTACCTCTAGAAGATGCTGGCGGAGGGTTCCCCTCCCCAACTACCCTCTGAAGCAAATCCCCCATAAAACGTTCATAACTCCTCGCGGTACCTGTCTCGCTATCAAAATGCCACCTAGCCAAAGATACTACCCATCTAGTCCATCTTTCCGGCATGAGATTCATAGTTAGCTCCATCGCCTCCCTTTCTGTCACTCCCCGATGGCGTACTCTTTTCCATAATTCCAAATACTCCACTAAAGCTCCTGCGAGGTTGTCCTCAGTGAAAGGAAGTCGCTCTCGGAAACGTCTCACTAATCGATCCTGGGATGCCATCTGTCATCAAAGCATATAATAAACAGTTAGTACGAGGTCATATATAATAATTACACCACACCCAACTGAGGTTCCCTCGGATCCTCACACAATACATTGACTCATTTTGAGTCTATACATCCAACAATTACTATGTACATTCTGTACAATCACATACTCACTTGTAGTTTCTACAAGTCAACTAACTCTCACAATTCCATTAAACCAACAATCCAGGAAATTTTTAATTTCCACACCAAACCAAGTCAACGCCTTTTTAAGGCCCGCAATTATTCAGTTCAATTCATTCAGGTTATTCTTCCTTTCAATAATATATCATATCACTTAATAGCTCATTATTCTCTATGCATCTATAGCTATTATATCGAGGTTTGGTTACTTGCAATTTTATTCAAATATCAAATCAATACTTCCCAATTAAATCACATTTGAAGATGGTCACCTCACCGGTGCCAAAACATAAAAATTTTCCACATATAACCATCAAACTCTTCCAAACACAAAATTTCCATCTTCCACAATCTCAATCTCAACCACTTTCAACATCAATAATAATAACATTCTCGATAAATCACAAACTTCAATTCAACACAATAATCCATCCATTTCACTCCATAATTAAGTCATTTTCTTTCCAAATTCCAGTTACTTCCAACAATACTCACACTGTTTCAAATCATTCGAATCGAACTAAAAATTGCAAGTAGGGAAACTTTTAAACTTTAGAAACTTGAAAACTTTCAAAACTTGAAAACATACCTCAGGTAGCGCAGGATGGAGTAGGGTGTAAGCATGGACGATCACTTCTCACAGATTTCCAAAACATTCTATGACTCGAAGTTTTAAAATATTTTGAAAATTATTTTAAAACTTGAAATCTCAGCTCTGATACCACCTCTGTAACGCCCCCATCTGACCTTCCAATATGGAGCCACGTTACATTGATGTTTCAGGTTTTCGATGAGCATTTAAATTAGCAAATAAGAAAGAGACTTAAATCTTCAAATATAAAATAGTTTAACAGTTGAAATAATACTTCGAGTCTGAAAATTTAAACAGAATTTCAGTTATTAAAACATTCAAAAGAGGGAAGGATTTTCAGAGAGCGGTGCAGCTGTGTGTATAGCGTGATGGTGACATGTATATGGAGATACAAGTCACAGGATCTATACATTTTCCTCAAAAACACTTATTCTCCTTCTTCTGCTTACACCCGCTACTTCCATTCCTGCTGCTTAACCTGCACGATTTAGAAATATCGCGAGGGCTGAGTACTTTCGTACCCAGTGAAAAACATGCCAAAAACATACATTATGTATATGAAACATGCTATGCAACACACACAGCTAAACACGGGGTTTTGTTGAAATAAACCGTGCTAGCCAAATCATTTTACTCACACACCCATTATTTTTAGTGTTGTCATATCTGTTCAGTTTTGTAACTGGAAGCTGGCCGACTTCCAAGTTACGATGACTAGTAAGGAATGAGTACACACTCAACCTACTGTCATTTAGAGTGCACTAGTCTCAGAAATCTTGTTTGAGACTCGATCGCTTGTTAAATCATATTTCACAGTCAATCATCAATCATCATCTCAATCATATCATTAAATCTCCGACCTCATAATATGTTCCCCTTATATCTTCATAATCCCTTCGTATGGCGTCGCTACACCATACTACTAATGAAGTTCTAGCGCAGTTATAAGAACTGGTTCCGAACTCATTGTTTTACTCTCTGTCAACGGGATATGACAGAGGACAGTATGACAACACAAAACATGCATAGCATTTTCAGTTTAAAAGTAAAACATTTTATCACGCATTTTGAAAAGAAAACACGCATTTGATTTTTATAGATTTGAAATAGTTTCCCACCTCGTTCTTAGCTTTTAATTAGATGCTTCTTCTAAGGTGAGCTCAACAATCCTTGCTTTCAGATTCCAACAACCAGATAAGGTCCTCGAGTTAGTACGATATATCTAGGACAGTACATCTTAATCGTAAACAATAGAACTCGAAAGAACTAGAATAGAATGTCAACTCATAACATGATGAGCCTCTGTGTCGACCGACAGGGGTATGTGTCGGTCGACACAACTCGGTCGACACACTTCAAATCGATCGACACACCTTGGTCGAAATACCATGTCGACCCATCTATGTCGATCAAAATAGATTGTGTCGATCGTCAGAGATGTGTCAATATCTCCTTCGGGTGGGCATTCCTGTCGATCGACATAATTTCTATCGATCGACAGAAGTAACTCGATATGACCCCCTTGTCGACAACACTCTGTCGATCGACAGCATGCCTGTCGACCGACAAAACTTGTCCAATACCACGCCATCGATCGAACCCCCTATCGATCGACACAATTCCTGTCGACCGACAGGAGTCGTCTCCTTCGCGGGTTCCGCCGGAGCTGAACCTGCAACTCGTGAAATCTCACGATTTCTCCGGCCAAAGACACATGCAATTATATATTCCGACTCCCTAGACTGTAAGGAACACAAATATACCAACTAGACACGAATTTACGAAGAAAATCGGGGACACATTATACCTCGTCGGAGCTCCTCCGTTCGCGGCGGCGGTCGAGGTTTTCCTGCGTCCAAATGCTCCGTTCTTGACGTGCGAATACTCCCTACGATATCAGGAACACAAATCCAACAACCAAATACCGATTAACAGCTGGAATAACGAGATATGTGGAATTAATTTGCTAAATCGCAACATAAATCTCACCTATCTTTCAACGGCGATAATTTCCTCTATACTTGACCTCTCGAGACCCACCAGTAGTCAAAATGAAGCTCAGAGCGAGAGCTATCGAATGGTGGTGGTGGTTCGACGGTTGGTCGCCGGTGGTGGTCGAAAATTGATTGGACAGGGGCGACGGGTTTGGGTGAAGGGGGAAAGGGTTACACTTTCTCTCTCTAAATATAATATAAGGTGGAAAGCTTACTCTGATATTATTTCTTCTATATATACCTCTTCATAATATATGGTTTGGTATATCATGATATGATTAATCATATATAACATGGTTCCTTAATTAACTTCATTATATACATACTTATGTATATACTTATAATTCAAAAATCTTTATAACTCTACATCAATTTCCAACACCATATGCTTCCAAAATACATGCAATTGCATCTAAATTCCATTCTCCAACACATAATATTTCCATGATTTCCTTAAATTTTCCCAAAGTATGAATATATAACTCACTTCAAATCTCCGGAGTTCAAATAAATCATTCCCAATTATTTATCAATTGAGATAAATCAATATTACATCTGAACTATTTAGACAAGATCGAAATTAAATACGGGGTATTACATCCCTTCACCCTTATAAAAATTTTCGTCCCGAAAATTTATATAGCTTTAAACAGTTCGGGATATATTTCTCTCATCTTGTCCTCTAGCTCCCATGTCGCTTCCTCGTGCCCATGATGTTTCCATAGCACTTTAACAAGCGGAATTGACTTATTCCGGAGCTCTTGCATCTTTCGGTCCATAATGGCCTCTGGCTTTTCTTCATATTGCAAGTTCGGATTAATAATCACCTCTTCCTGATAGATCACGTGTTTCAGGTCATGTACATACTTTCTCAGTTGTGACACGTGAAACACACTGTGAATATCGCCCATATTTGGGGGTAATGCCAATCTATATGCCACTGGGCCTATGCGCTCTAATATCTCATATGGTCCCACATAGCGCGGTCTCAGTTTGCCTTTCACTCCAAACCGTACTATTCCCTTGGAGGGTGAAACTTTGAGGAAAACTTAATCCCCAGTTTCAAAACATAACTCTGCCCTCCTAGAATCGGCGTAGGATTTCTGTCTACTCTGCGCTTCTCTAATTCTTCCCCTGATTTGTCGGACTATTTCAATCATCTCATTTACTGCTTCCGGTCCAACAATCTTTCGTTCTCCTACCTCGTCCCAATATAGAGGTGAACGACACTTTCTTCCATATAGTGCCTCATAAGGAGCCATTCCGATGGTTGCCTGATAACTATTGTTATATGCAAATTCAATCAAAGGCAAGATTGGTTCCCAACTGCTCCCTCGGTCTAACACTACAGTTCTCAACATGTCCTCGAGGGTTTGAATGGTCCTCTCAGACTGACCATCCGATTGAGGGTGAAACGCTTTGCTAAAATTCAAGCGAGTACCCAACTCCTGTTGTAAACTCTTCCAAAAGCGAGATGTAAACTTCGCATCTCTGTCAGATGTAATTGACTTCGGCACTCTGTGCAGTCTGACTATCTCTCGAACATAAATTTGAGCTAACTTGTCTGATCCGTAATTTACCTTAATCGGTAAGAAGTGAGCACTCTTCGTTAAACGATCCACGACAACCCATATCACCGTATTTCCTTTCTGTGACCTTGGTAATCCCGTCACAAAGTCCATGGTAATATGTTCCCATTTCTACTCAGGAATGTCTAACGGCTGCAACTTTCCATACGGCCGTTGATGTAACGCCTTGACCTGCTGACAAACCAGACACTTCTCCACATATAAGGCTACATCTTTCTTCATACCATCCCACCAGTACTTAGTTTTCAGATCTTAGTACATCTTAGTACTTCCAGGGTGAGCGGTATATGGCGTATCATGTGCTTCACTCAATATCTCATTCCTTAGCTCTTCACTGCTTGGCACTAAGATTTTGTCTCTGAACAACAGTGCGCTATCAGATGCTTCCCGATATTCTCTTACTGGCTTAACCTTCAATTTCTGACGCAATTTCTCAATCTCTGCGTCTTCCTTCTGTGCTTCCATAATTCTCTTTCTCAAATCTGGCACCACTGTTATGGCTGTCAATTCGCATCTCTTCCTTTCGGAAGGCGATATCACTTCTAAACTGAGCCTCTCAAATTCTCTGATCAAACTGCCTTCCCTTGTAAGCATACAGCCCAACTGAGCTTCTCCCTTCCTGCTCAAGGCATCTGCTACAGAATTTGCTTTCCCTGGGTGATAATTTATGGTTAAGTCGTAGTCATTCACGAGTTCTAACCATCTCCTTTGCCTCATATTTAGATTCTTTTGTTCGAAGAAATACTTCAAACTCTTATGGTCCGTGAATATGGCACATTTCACCCCATAGAGATAGTGTCTCCAGATCTTTAGCGCATGAATCACTGCCGCTAATTCTAGATCATGAGTTGGATAGTTTATTTCGTGCGGCCTTAACTGTCTTGATGCGTAAGCTATCACCTTTCCGTCTTGCATCAAAACACAACCCAATCCTTTCTTCGAAGCGTCAGTGTAAACCTCAAAATTCATATCCGGTTCTGGCACTGCTAAAATCGGTGCTGTTGTCAACAACTGCTTCAACTTCTGAAAGCTTTCCTCACATTCCTGTGTCCATTCAAACTTAACATTCTTCTATAATAACTGAGTCATCGGCCTCACAATTTTTGAGAAACCCTCGATGAATCTTCTGTAATAACCGGCTAATCCCAGAAAACTATGAATTTCGTTCGGCGTAGTTGGTGATTTCCAGTCCATCACTGTTTGAATCTTGACTGGATCTACCTTAATTCCATCTGCCGATACGATGTGTCCCAAGAATGTCACTTCTCTTAGCCAAAATTCACACTTGCTGAATTTGACATAGTTTCTCATCTCTCAAGGTTTGCAATACTGTTCTCAAGTGCTGCTCATGCTCCGCTTCACTTTTCGAATATATCAAAATATCATCTATGAACACTAACACGAAGTTGTCCAAATACGGATGAAATACTAGATTCATCAAGTCCATGAACACTGCAGGAGCATTCGTAAGTCTAAACGGCATTACTACAAACTCGTAGTGACCGTATCTGGTTCTGAACGCTGTCTTCGGTATGTCTTCTTTCCGAATTCTCAACTGGTGATACCCTGATCGAAGATCGATCTTTGAAAATACTTTAGCTCCCATGAGCTGATCGAAAAGATCATCGATCCTCGGCAATGGATATCTATTTTTCAACGTCAACTTATTTAACTCCCGATAATCAATGCACATACGCATCGACCCATCCTTCTTCTTAACGAACAGAACCGGTGCACCCCATGGTGACACGCTTGGCCTGATATAGCCCATGTCCAACAACTCTTGGAGTTGAACCTTCAGTTCTTGTAATTCCTTCGGAGCCATGCGGTACGGCGCTTTAGAAATTGGTGCTGCACCCGGTTCCAAATCAATGGTGAATTCTACCTGCCTGCTTGGTGGCAATCCCGGTAGTTCCTTTGGAAATACGTCTTCAAACTCTTTCACTATTGGAACATCTTGCACGGTCAGTTCAGGCTTCTCTTCTCCTTCCAAATATACTAAGAAGGCTTGATTCCCGACCTTACGCAACAATTTCGTTGCTTGAATCGCTGAAATCACAGGTACTCTTTGCCTCTTCTTAAATCCGTGTACAAATGCCTCCTCATTCCCTAGCTGTGGGATGATTACCCTTCTCTCTTGACACAAAATCGTCGCCTTGTTCTCTGACAACCAATCCATTCCTAGGATTACATCTACGTCATGAATATCCAAATCATTTAGTTCAGTTACTTGAATTTCATTCTCGTTCATCTTGATTCTCAAGTCTCGGCACACTAAAGTAGAAATAGTTATTTCTCCTAAAGGTATTGCTACGTTCAAGTCCTGGTTATTCTTTCCTACTTTAAGTCTTAATGCCTCAACACATGCAGATGAAATGAATGTATGTGATGCTCCAGTATCGAATAATACCATAACAGGTATATCATTAATGTATCCCATACCTGCCAAGTTACCATCATCCTGATTCCCATCCAAGGCATAGGCTCGAGCTCTCCTAGGCTGCTCGTTTCCACCTTGTTGATTCCCTTCTTGGTTCCTCGGCGGCGCCTGGTTACCTTGTCTGCCACCTCCTCGATTCCCAGCATTGCCTCTCCAAGGCTGGCGGTGACCCCTGATTGCTCTCAACTGTTGATTTCCGGGCCTTTGAAAGTTTTGGCGGTTACCTCCCTGGGCTGGCGGTGTAGAGCAGTTACTAGCATAATGGCCTTGACCTCCACAGTTAAAACATCTCACCACATTCCCTTGACATCCTCCAGTGTGCTGTCGGCCACATCGTTGGCAGTTTTGCAGCACTGTTTGATCACGCCTCTGAAATTGGGGAGGGTTAGGGTTGAACCTTTGGAAGTTCTGCTGATTCGGTCTTCCCTGAAAATTCTGCTGCCTGCCCTGGTCTTGGCGCTTCTGATTACCCTGACCTTGAATGAACTGCCTTGGTGGCTCTTCAAATTTTCTCTTCTGGTTTGATCCAGAAGCTTGCGCCTCATGCGCTCCCCATTCAGGCATCTCCTTCATAGTCTGTGATGCCTCAATATCCAATGCGTGGCTCAACAGTTCTTGGTAACTTAATCCCTACATAGTGGCCAACTGAGTATGAATGTCCTTGCGCAACCCATCTCGGAACTTATCAGCCATCTTCTGCAGCGTGTCCACCAGATGTGGCGCTATCTGCAGAAGTTCTCCAAACTTAGTATCATATTCTTCCACCGACAGTTTTCCCTGTTCAAACAGAAAGAATTCAATTGTTCTTTCCCTCCGGTACTGCTTAGGAACATACTTCTCAAAAAAGGCTTCCTTGAAACTCTCCCAGGTGATGTGGTCCCTCTCTGCAGGTGCAATCAATTTCACATACGTCTCCCACCATCTGTCAGCCTTACCCTTGAGCTGATAAGACATGCAATTAACCTTTTCTTCTTCTGAGCACCTCATGTGCTTGAAAATCTTCTCAAGCTCCCTGACCCAATCTTCAGCAGCAGTGGGTCCTTCTGTTCCATCGAATGTCGGTGGGTGTTGTTTCCTAAACGTCTCTACCCACATAATTGATGGGATTTCTGGTGCATTTCCTTGAGGTGGCAGGTTTGGTCCATGCTGTCCTGCAGTCTCTTCCTCATCATCTGACAAGATCTCTAGCCCCTCAAAATCTTGGTTTGCCAGGACTTCTTCCCAATGGGGTTCCTCATAATTCTGTTGTGGAATAGCTCTTCCACGTCCTCGGCCCCTCTGGCCTCTTCCTCTTCCTCTACCTCGGCCTCGGCCTCTCCCTCTTCCTTGTTCAATATATTCCATTATGCCTTTCTGCAAAACAACATTAATTCAACAACTCCATATTAATTTCACCGTATAACATCCATCTTGTCAACAATTCTCTTAACACCCAATTCATTACTCACTCAAAGCTTTTAAATATTCCACCCATCTCATCCATAATCAAAAAGATACTCCAACATATAATCAAAAATCTTCCAATGAAATCATCATAATAAGAGTCAACAATACAACAACAAAGTGTTCAATGACAGGAAAAAGTTCAATATAGAATACAATAACTAAACAACAGAGTCATCAAATCGGTCAATCCGATCCCTCAGATCCCTCAGACAGATCCTCCTCCTCTTCATCATTCGCGGCCTCCATCGCTCCCTCTCCTCCATCCGGAGCATCCGTCCTCCTGCCTCGACTTCCATCAGTATCACTGGACAAGCAGATCGGTCTCTGCCTCGTCCCATAACCGTGAATGGTCCCGTATCCACCAAACATGTCCTCCTGTCCACTAGGTGTCGGCCTGGGCCACATCTCTGCACTATCATGACCTGAATCCTGGGCTGGCACGACATGACTGGGTCCTCCCACATCCCACTGTGACTGTGGATACGACGGAACTGGCGGTCTGTGATCTCCTGTAGACATCGTCGGATCCTGGTACTGAGTAGGTGACTGTACCGTAGTCATGGACATGCTGCCTAGTGCATATGGGTCATACATCCCTCCCTGCGGATATCCAGGCGGAAATGGCATGTACGCCGCTGTCGGAGTACTAGGCACAGGTCGTACTCTCCGTCTCGACGTAGGAGCATGAACGGGTGCATTCTGAACATTAATCGGCGCTGGTGGTGAAGATGGAGTGTACTCGGGTGACGATGCCCTGGTCCGAGATACTTGTGTACCTCTAGAAGATGCTGGCGGAGGGTTCCCCTCCCCAACTACCCTCTGAAGCAAATCCCCCATAAAACGTTCATAACTCCTCGCGGTACCTGTCTCGCTATCAAAATGCCACCTAGCCAAAGATACTACCCATCTAGTCCATCTTTCCGGCATGAGATTCATAGTTAGCTCCATCGCCTCCCTTTCTGTCACTCCCCGATGGCGTACTCTTTTCCATAATTCCAAATACTCCACTAAAGCTCCTGCGAGGTTGTCCTCAGTGAAAGGAAGTCGCTCTCGGAAACGTCTCACTAATCGATCCTGGGATGCCATCTGTCATCAAAGCATATAATAAACAGTTAGTACGAGGTCATATATAATAATTACACCACACCCAACTGAGGTTCCCTCGGATCCTCACACAATACATTGACTCATTTTGAGTCTATACATCCAACAATTACTATGTACATTCTGTACAATCACATACTCACTTGTAGTTTCTACAAGTCAACTAACTCTCACAATTCCATTAAACCAACAATCCAGGAAATTTTTAATTTCCACACCAAACCAAGTCAACGCCTTTTTAAGGCCCGCAATTATTCAGTTCAATTCATTCAGGTTATTCTTCCTTTCAATAATATATCATATCACTTAATAGCTCATTATTCTCTATGCATCTATAGCTATTATATCGAGGTTTGGTTACTTGCAATTTTATTCAAATATCAAATCAATACTTCCCAATTAAATCACATTTGAAGATGGTCACCTCACCGGTGCCAAAACATAAAAATTTTCCACATATAACCATCAAACTCTTCCAAACACAAAATTTCCATCTTCCACAATCTCAATCTCAACCACTTTCAACATCAATAATAATAACATTCTCGATAAATCACAAACTTCAATTCAACACAATAATCCATCCATTTCACTCCATAATTAAGTCATTTTCTTTCCAAATTCCAGTTACTTCCAACAATACTCACACTGTTTCAAATCATTCGAATCGAACTAAAAATTGCAAGTAGGGAAACTTTTAAACTTTAGAAACTTGAAAACTTTCAAAACTTGAAAACATACCTCAGGTAGCGCAGGATGGAGTAGGGTGTAAGCATGGACGATCACTTCTCACAGATTTCCAAAACATTCTATGACTCGAAGTTTTAAAATATTTTGAAAATTATTTTAAAACTTGAAATCTCAGCTCTGATACCACCTCTGTAACGCCCCCATCTGACCTTCCAATATGGAGCCACGTTACATTGATGTTTCAGGTTTTCGATGAGCATTTAAATTAGCAAATAAGAAAGAGACTTAAATCTTCAAATATAAAATAGTTTAACAGTTGAAATAATACTTCGAGTCTGAAAATTTAAACAGAATTTCAGTTATTAAAACATTCAAAAGAGGGAAGGATTTTCAGAGAGCGGTGCAGCTGTGTGTATAGCGTGATGGTGACATGTATATGGAGATACAAGTCACAGGATCTATACATTTTCCTCAAAAACACTTATTCTCCTTCTTCTGCTTACACCCGCTACTTCCATTCCTGCTGCTTAACCTGCACGATTTAGAAATATCGCGAGGGCTGAGTACTTTCGTACCCAGTGAAAAACATGCCAAAAACATACATTATGTATATGAAACATGCTATGCAACACACACAGCTAAACACGGGGTTTTGTTGAAATAAACCGTGCTAGCCAAATCATTTTACTCACACACCCATTATTTTTAGTGTTGTCATATCTGTTC
>JAPKLW010006643.1:0-16895 GCA_026898455.1 Plectranthus barbatus
TTTTTTTATGTAGAATGGTAATTTAAATTCACCCATTGTTCCTGGTACTGCTTCTCGCGCAGCTGAAAAACAACCGAAGATGATACTATGGTTTGAATTTTTATTTTTAAATGTTATATCTTTGTTAATCTTATAAACAGACCGGAGTGACGCAACAAATAGATGGCCGATGAGGGTCTAGACAACATAGTGGTGACCACGAGGTGCTAAACGAAGAGGATGAGGAGCATCACGATGTATTTTTCACTTCATCTCCCAATCATACCTCTTACAACTCCATGTTCCACATTCCGACTGTGGCAGATAACTATAATATTTCTTTTTTAATTTTTTATTATAATGTTTATATTCACATTTAATTTTTCACTTATAATAATTGGTTTTAGGGCAAGGAAATCAAGATGCCGAACTTTCTCAGTCTTCTCTTTAAGGTAGAGATCTCCGTGAGATGCGCGTTGCACAAAAGAGAAGACGGGGGCCCAATGCAGATTTTACTAGTATATAATTTGTACTTTATTTGAATTATAAACTGTTTAATTAAATAGTTGCAAAATTAATATATTCGATGTAGTTTAAATTTTAAATTAATTTAATAGAAACTGCTAATTAAAATAGTTTAATAAAAAATGTTAAAACTAATGTAAAATATATTAATAAATTAATTATTTAATATTATATGTATATATTTATTTGAATTATATTTAAATATTAATAAAATCATAAAAATAAAAAAAATATATAATATAAATTTTTAATTTTAATGATTGTATTTATAAAATAAATATTAATCATTAATATTATAAAAATAAAGAAAAAATAAAAAAATAAATATTGTCACAATTAATTTGGTACTTTTAGTATCGAATTGTTGGAAAATAGGATTTATTTAAATTTAAATTTTATCTGACTATCTAATTCGGTAGTTTAACTACCGAATTTCTTCAAACCTACTTTGTTTCGGACGTTAAAGTACCAAATTGATGTAAAACATCATTACAAGTAATTAATTTTTAATTATGATAAATAATTGTAATTAAAATAGAATAATAAATTTGATTCGGTACTTTAAGTACTGAATTACTGTAAAATCACACTAATTCGGTAGTCTAACTACAGAAATGGTTATTTGTGTCCAAAAAAATTAACCTATTTTGGTGACCACATATTTAGATTTGTGCTTAAATAAGTATTTTTCTCATGCGAAGATTGCGACGCGTTTTGCTGGAAATGTCAAGGCGCTTGCATTTGGAAGGAGCCATTAGCAATTCTTTTAATTTTAATAATTTTTATTACTATTTCTGTGGCATTTTCTGCAACTAGAGAGAGAGAGATAAATAGCTGGAAAGTTTGGAGGGGTCAATAACCGGATTATTATAACTCTAAGCAGTGGCGGATGCAGATCTTATCGTCGTGGGGCTGTACTGTACTGCATTGTACTGTCATATAAAAATTTAAAATTAAAATATATTATATTAGTAATGTAATTTGTTCTAAGTAAAGAAATTATACTAACAGTAGTGTATTGAGCATTTTAATTTAATTAAAAGTTGGGGAAGATTTTTTTAATTAAATATTGGTCCAAGTTTTTCTATTTAATTAAAGTTGTGCTATATTTATTTTTTTAAGTAAATTTGGACAACACTTTAATTTTGTAAGAAATGGGCTCAAATTTTAATGATACATCTATTTTAATTATCTATATATATGGGCCAAGATTTGGTATTTTTTTTTTTGAGACAGTAGGCCAAGATTGAAAGTTTGGAGGGGTCAATAATCGCCAAGTTGTTATTTTTAAAATAAGCAATTTGATTGGAATGCCCGATTTGGTAAGTGGACCAATTCAAATGAGACGGAGGGAGTATAACTTATCGTCATATTATTATGTAATTAATTAATTATGCATTGTATTTGAAAATGGGGTGTTTATTTTGTTGTGGGAAAACAATGACAGAATTTCCTAGTTTAGCTATAAAGCACTTTTCTTTAAACTGAACATCTATGAGAGAGAGAGGGAGCATCCACAATGGATTCTCACTTCGTAACTCAATTTAGACAAGAAGTTAGTGCAATAATTGGAGGAAGAGTGTGATGTGACTCCATTATAACTGCAAGAAACTTGAATAGGTAGTAGTAGTAGAGTTAGCAGTTTCCTGTAACTATGAAATAGAGTTAATAATTTGTGTGTGTTAGGTCGTTATCGTGTCGTGTTTGAGCTTAATGGGTTCATGTTGTGTTCGTGTTTGAGCTTAGCAGGTTCGTGTCGTGTTCGTGCTCAGTATTATCGTGCGTGTTTGTGTCGTATTACAAAATTTTAGTCCCAAGTGTAAAGATGATAATTTTAGTTAGATCAATTTTTATCGTGTTGGGTCGTTTTCGTGTCGTGTCATTATTGTATTTGAGCTTAATGAGTTCGTGTCGTATTTGAGCTTAACAGATTTATGTCGTGTTCGTGCTCGTTATTATCGTACATATTCATGTCGTGTCAGAAATTGTCAGCCGAGGTCAAATGTATTATAAAATAGTTGGCAGTAATTAGTTAAGCAAAATTATTACATCTATGTTGGAGAAAGTTAATGATTTAGTGAGCTTAACTGCACCGTCACATGGGAGCCAATGCATATCAAAGCTGACACTCATGATGCCTAATTGGGCAAACATATTTTGCTTTAATATATGGGTAATTCTAAACGCAGTAACACTTTTTCTCAACACAGCCCCTCATTTAAAAAAATTGAATTAATAATTAATATACATTTTTTGCCCTCATAATTCTAATTTAAAACACATAACAATAATTTAAAAGTAATTATAAATGCATTCATATTTTTGCATAATATAGTTCCTAAAAAAATTAAATTAAATTTTTATACAATATTATAACTCTACGCTCGTAGCCCCAATTTAAGTTTTTAATTAAAAAATTCAAATTTTACAATCACAGCCTCCTCCCAAAAACGAAAATCAAATCAAAATTGAACTTGCATTAAACCTAACTAGATGCAAACAACCAGAGCAAAGACATCACCGAATCCAATGTTCTGCAAATAATCTCAATATTCTTATCACCTTTCCTTCATATGAGAATTGTGGAAATGAAATACAGTTGCAACGGACTAAAGTGACACTAACAACAAAATCTAGGCGAAGCTAACCTGTGTTATTTATATGCCCCAAAATGCCATTAAAATGTGAAAAGCCACCCAGTTGTAGAATAACTTATTTCCATTTCTTGCATCGATTGTGAGTAAACTGTGAAACAAATTTGTCAAAAACTTCAGAAAATCAGTCACTATTTAAATTCATTATTGAGTTTTTTGCACTTTTGATTTTTTGTATTTGTATATTGTCATAAAAAATAAATTGTATGTATAGTATTGAAGTCCAAGATGAGAATGAAAATGATATTGACAAGATTTGTGGTTTTCTTTCTGCTGTTAGTTTCAAATAATTATCACAGGACACCAAAATTTCTGCACATTACTTGAATGGGGATGGGGCTATGAGTTCGGTTTTCATTTTTTTATCAAAATTTTAAATTGAGATTGTAAGGGTAGAATTGTAATAATATATAATAATTTAATTTATTTTTTTAATGGGGCTGTATTAAGTAAAATTGTGGCTGCATTTAGAATTACCCTTAATATATACTTCCTCCATTCCGCATGAGTAGTATCATTTCTTCCGAGCACAATTACCAATATTTGTAAGTGTAGTGAAATTAATATTTTAGTGGTGAGTGTGAAAAAATTTGTCATTTTAGGAAAATAAAACTAAGATTATGGTGCATTTTGTTGTTCCAGTAGTGGAATATACAAATGTCAAGACGCTTGCACTTGGAAGGAGCAGTTAGCAATTCCTTTAATTTTAATAATTTGTATGGAGGATTTAGTTACAAATAGAACTTTTATCTATTACTATTTATGTAGCATTTTCTGCAACTAGAGAGTGAAATAGTTTCGAAGTTTGGAGGGGTCAATAACCAAATTAGTATAACTTTAAGCAGGATGCAGGATCTTACCATCTAGGGGCTACATTGTACTGCTATATTATATAAAAATTTAAAATTAAAATATTTAATATTAATAATATAATTTTTTTAAATAAAGAAATTATACCAACAGTAGTGTATTGAGCATTTTAATTTAATTAAAAGTTGGGGAAGACTTTTTTAATTAAATATTGGGCCAAGTTTTTCTATTTAGTTAAAGTTGGCTATATTTAATTTTTTTAAAGTAAATTTGGACAACACTTTAATTTTGAAAGAAATGGGCTTAAATTTTGATGATACATCTATTTTAGTTATCTATATATATGGGCCAAGATTTGGTATTTATTTTAAGACAGTGGGGCCGACAGTCTTAATAGCTGCTAAATCTCCAATCCATGCTATGTACATGTGTATGTATATAAAAATAATTGAACAACTTCGTGGGGTCGGGCGCCTCCCCAAAGCTTTGGGGTGGCACTGCTCCCGAACTCTAGTCTTGTGGAAACTTTGATCAAGGAATATGGATGAGTAGAATTGCGCGCATAGTATAAATGCATTCTCTTAAATACTTTTGTAGTAGAAATGCGATCAAAAATACATTCAGAAAATGTATTTTATAATAAATCTTAATTTCAACACTTGTTAATTATTGCATCGTATTTAAGTAAACGTCGTAATTAATTAAGAACATACATAAAACGTATTCAGAAAATGTGTGTACATAAAACGCATTCTATAAATGCATTTTATACATAATACGCATTCTATAAACACATTTATATGTCAGTCAAATTTGTCGACCAATGTTGCTACGATGATGCGGGCTGACACTGCTGCAGTTATTGCTGCTACAGGGTAATTATTAATGTATCATAAAATGCATTTTTGCTAGAGAATTTTTCTTTATAATTTCCCGTAACGTAAACTTTATTCTCATTCAACAACTTCTGCAAAGATTTCTATGTCATTTTGATATTTCCTCTTCAGACCGTTTATTCATTTCGTATAATTTAATTTGGACGATTGTTTGTGGTAGAAAACTGGTTGTTTTGGCCCGACAATACCATTTTTATAATCGTATATTATATCAACTATAATGTAGTATAATCGATGCTTCTCATAATATTTAAATATATGCTTTACAATGATCAATGGTATTTCTCTATTTCAAGTTTTTCATATAAACGTTGACATATAATGTTGAATAATAACACTAATAATGTTATTATTTCTTAAGGTATTTCTTGGTAGAATCATTTTACGAGCTTCTTTTCACACTCTTAATTAATGAGTCAAATCGGATCGTGCACACCCTCAATGCACAAGATAATAAAAGTAATTAGAACTACACTCAAAACTTTAAAATATTTGTATTCTCCTTTAAGAGTTCACATAATTCCCATTAGTATGAGATTTTTTGGTTAACCCAAAGCGGACAATATCATACTAATATTGGAATTAACGGTCCTAACAATGAGAATATCAATTTAATAAAGACTAAGTTCTCAAATGAAAAAAACATGAAGATGGTACAGAAATCATCCAAGTCCCATTACTAACAAGTCTCTTGCTTACAACTCACTAGAAGACGTTAATACATATGGTGGGGGGGGAGAGATGATTCTATCATAAGTTGAAACTTGAAATCAATGTTTATTTAATGGAGATGCAAAGTGATGATGATCCCTAGTTCCTACTACACAATGCGTGATACAAGATAGAAGAGTCCCAAGGAAAGTGGATAGAGGATGAATGCTAGTATGCACGTCCACAGATAGTAAGTGTTGGTCGAGTAAGCCACGCTGCCTATCGACCCACACACTACCAAAATGGTGAGCACTTCTGCTGAGAAATCCCACGTCAATTCTTTTGCATATACAACTGCCAACAGCGTTATCAGCCCCGCCAAGTTGTTCATGATCACTCCGTTGTAGATCTGTAGAACAAATGAGCCATCATCAGTCCATGCACAAATTAAAAAGCTCAGCTAGCTAGCAAGGTATGTTTTGAGAGAGAGACCTCAGAGAATGTCAAGGATGCAGCTTTTTAACTCTTGCTCTGGGCTGGGAGGAGTGCTGCTACCGCCAATTTACTGTTCATGGCCACGGGCACGAAGATGAAGGAGAAGATGAATGATGAGAATCCAATGGCTTGTGACAGTAGATTAATGTTAGAGGTTAGAGGCCCTCCAAGAATGGTTAGCATAGCTATGCCTACAACCAGTTGGCAAATTGCCAAGAAGATAGCCCATTTCCCAGGTGCTGCTTCTCTCCACATACACTGCAAGTTCAAGAAAAAAAAGATTAAAAAAAATTCATCAATCATGCACAAATCAATTGCTGTCTGATCCTTAAGCCCTTCCACTGTCCATTACCCTGTCGAATTTCTCAATAGTTTTTGTCCCATAAGTTTTTGATCCACTTGAAGCTTTTTTGGCCTTGTCCAGATATTTCTCCATCCCATCCACAAACTCTTTCTCATCAATTGATTGATTCTTATCCTTATCAAATTCTTGAATAACCGCCTCTGATACGTCCTCCTCTTTCAGTTTATACGATTCAAAGTCGACACCAGCTATGAGTTTCTTTAGTTGAGGTGCTGATATATACTTGTCTGAACCGGCAAACTCGTGGAAGATTCTGCAAGTGGAAAAAAATGTTGTCAGTGATGAAATTGAATTGAGAGAGAGTAAAAATATGTTGGAAGTTTACTTTTTAATGCGGTCTGTGTTGGGCTCCCCTTTCCCTGTGATGAGTGATTCGGATTTGAGTAGTTGGTCGCCTTGTGAATGCTTCAAAATCTTTGCCATGATCTTATCTATATCTTCTTGGGCTCGTCTTCTTTCTCCTCTTTGAATAGGTTTAGCAGCTGCAGCAATGAGAAACTTGTAATTGCTTCCTTTAGCAAATTATCGAGTTTTTTGTAATTACCAGTTGATGACATGACTTATTTCTGGGAGAGGAGTCACTGTCCGAAGCTGATTTCTCAGATTCTTTACTCCATTGTTTCAATCCTTTGATGAAGTCTTTCTGACTGATTTTTCCATCTTTGTTGTTTGTCAAACATGGAATAGATCAAGGTTCTCTCTTGCACCAAAGGATCCAGAATCTGAAGAAATCCCGAACAGGTTAGTCATCAGCTGTTAAAATTAACACTACAGAAACCAAGAATCTTCAATGAATCCAATCCACCTGATAGATGAAATATAAGAGAAGAGACAAGGATGAGATGGCAAGAGCTATCAAAGTTATGATACGAATCCCCAACGAATATTTGAACACAAAAACCAGCTGCAGAACGACGTATGGAATCAGAGAGAGCAGCATGATTCCAGCAGTGTTAGTAGTCTTTTCATCAATCTTCACACCAGTATCTACAGTTGAACCCGAAGAAGAAGACGAAGACAACGAAGAAGAAGACTTTGTGAGCAAGAATTGAAGAACATAATGCTATAGTTAGTTAGTTAGTTTGAGTTGTGGAGGAGCCATATATACCTTTCCAGATCCCGGGTTTTCCTTCCGATGAAGAAGTGGTTTCACAGAACTTCTCTATTAACTTAATCTTACCATAAAACATAACGAAACCCCATTGAATCGTGAGAGTGAAGACAGTGGTTCCAGCATTGATTCCAACACCAACCAAAACCTGAGCTTGTGCGCTCTCCTTGTCGCCGAAAACTCCAGATACTGTCGAAGGTTAACGCATTTCTAAGATACAAGAATGATCAAATACTATGTATCTCCTAAATATTCATGAACTCATAATTTAATACTATGTATTTAATTTAATATAAATACATGTATTAAAAGTAGGTTTATAGAATCAGTGCATTCCTACACTAGTATAAATAGGTGTACATTGTAATGTATTTCAATTGATTCAAGTTTATAACAAGTAATCTATAAATAAAGTATTCTCTTGTTTTTCTTGTTTCAATAGTTTGATTGTTATAAAAATCTCCGCCTAGGCGCTTGGCGGTCACCAGTTGAACCGATAACCCTCAAATTCCCGTGTTCAATCAGTTTGGCTAGCAATAGGCACCTAGCTAGGTACTGCCTAGACCGTCTAATCCACCTAGGTGCCGATTTAACTGGCCGACTAAGCTCACTACATACCACTTAGGTAGCTGACTAATAAGCGGGCTATGTTCTATCTAATCAATTTAGGCGATTTTTTTTTATATATTTGTAAAAAAATAATTAAAATTTATATAAATATAAAATATAAAATTAACTTACCAAATAACTATCACTTAAAAAATACCTAAGCCCGCCTAAACTGATACACACTCCACAAAATCAAATAAAGATCCAAACTCATGTATCAATTGATTGATGAGAGAAAATGTGAAAGTAAAAGCAAGCAAGCTTACGGATGACGAGCATCATGGAAGGCAGAGACATGAGGATTCGGAAAATGACGCCACCTATCCTTCTACCTCCCATCACTTGAAGCAGCACTTCACTCCCACTGTTTACCATCTGCCCGCCCACCGCCAGAAGAATCTGATACGCCGCGATCAGGAATACGTGTTTTCTGCACACGGCATGAAACCAAACTTGTGACTGCACGATGACGGAGTACTCATCATCTCTGTAATTGATTCTTCCATTCCATCCGAGATCAGCTGAGAAGAACTCAGGCTCAGAACCCGGCCTTCCACTATGCTTATCAAACAAACAAGAAAAACCAAGTGTTTTACGATCACACCCAGGGCCGGCCCTGAGGCCGTGCGAGAGGTGCACCGCACCGGGGCCTCCGAATGAGAGGGGCACCATTTTTTAAAAATATATATAGTAGTAATATTATGCTAATTTATCTTAGTATACATTTAAAAAAAAACTAATAAAAAACTGAGTTTTTAGCTTAACTGAATAGATTAACAAAAAATATAATTTATATTTATCCTAACACAAATATTTAGTTCAATCTAAATTAAAAAAACGAGACAAGATATTAAGATTTATTCGTTAATGATATTACTAATTAAAAACAAATATTTACAGTCATCGTCACATAATTTTCCACAAAAATATCATTTTTAAAAAAAATAAATGAAATATCTCATCATCTAAACGTTACTAGTTAGGTAAATTTTGTTTCATTTTTTGGATACATATATAGGGTTTATCTTTGATGAGTTTTGTAAATTTTCCACTACTACATGGTTTCAGATTTTTTGTGCATTGTTAAATAGTTCACTTGCATAGTTTTAAATTCTTACATGTCATTTTGATTGATTTTTTTTAGAATTTAGTTAGTTTAATTTAATTTTTTTAATTTTTAACCATTGTTTCATAAACTAAACACTACGCGGTATATGTCTTTTACACCACTTTAGATATATTGACTTAATTAAAAAGATTGGATAATTTCATACATATGACGATACCCGTTACCGTTGCATAAGTTGGAAGATTTTTTTAAAAAATTTAAGTTATTTAAATATTATATGCGATCGAGTATGTCACGAGAAATATTGAGTGAACTTGCTTTGACATAATATTGAATATTATATTTTATTAATATTCTTATTTATAATTACAAAAAAATTAGGGCACTATTTTTCTTGTTCGCACGGGGCCTCCAAAATCACAGGGCCGGCCCTGATCACACCCATTGACGCAAGGTCTTGGTTTGATGATCACACCGATTAAGCAGAAGCGCTGGGGGAATCTCTTACACTATTACTATATATCTACTCCTCCACATATATATAATATATTCCCTCCGTCCCGGTTTGACCGGACACAATAACCAAGGAATATCAACGTAGATTAAGTTGAGTGAAATTAATATTTTATTGTTGAATGTGAAAAAATTATTTTTTGAAAAAAAAAAATGAAACAATTAAATTGGGACTGAGATTATATTATACATTTGGTGGTTACATGTGAATTCTTCTGCAGAGTTATTGACCTATTTTCTTTTTGTCTGTATCCAAGAATATTAAAACAAGACCATATATCAGCAACGTTTCATTTGAAGAAGACCCAACACATAAGGTCAATTTAAAATATTTGCACGTTTTCAATTTTTTTATTTTTTTTTGTCTTGCATGCTTCCTTGGATATCCTGCAAGAACGATTTAATATGGCAATAATTCATAGAAAATCATAGAATTTATGGTTGGATTGCTTATTTTAAGAAATGTATGAATGATAGATTCCTTAATTTATCACAAAATTTTTTTTGTTTGCAACCTCCCCCACTTGGAACTTGGCAGGTTCACTGTTCCACCTTCACTTTTATTAATTAATTAACTTAACTTTAGTATATTGTGGATGGCAGTAATTTTTTATGAAAAAATTGTGCGAGTTGTAGCTAGTTGCATGTGCTACATGTACGTCTACATAGTATGCAAGTTGTATAAATATTTTTTTATTAATGACAAAGTATTGGCGTTTCAATAACATATACTTCCTCCGTTCCGATTATATAGTCCGGGTTACTATTTTAGGGTGTTTCAATTATATAGTCCAGCGTCTATATTTAGTATTGTTTTTATCTGGTAATTTACCATTACATCCCTGAATAATTTTGGAAAATGAGAATATTAAATGTAATATTATGAAAATGAGAAGTTAATTAATATTTTAAATAATATTAGGGTTTTCCACACCGAATGAATTCGTTTATTAATGAGTATAAATAGAGTTTACAAGATATACAAAGATACTAGAAAATATAGGAAAACCCTAGATACAATCTAGGAAGCATATCTAAGCATATCTAAGAATATATTAAGATATATTCTATCATCCCCCCTCAAGCGAATGGGTCGGAGTGTCGATGAGTCTGAGCTTGCTGCGAAATGTCTCAAATAGTGGTCGAGGTAGTGCCTTGGTGAAGATGTCAGCGAGTTGGCGATCAGTGGGAACGAACTCGGTCACAAGGGACTTGCCTTCGACTAGCTCACGAACGAAGTGATAGTCGATATCAATATGTTTAGCTCTCTTGTGTGCGATGGGATTTTGAGTTAGAAAGATCGCACTTTTGTTGTCGCAGAAGACGTGCGGAGGTCGCACGAGAGGGAGCTTAAGTTCACGCAGTAAGGAAGAAATCCAGACTATTTCGGCAGCTGTGTTTGCGAGCGCTCGATATTCAGACTCGCAACTGGATCGAGCAACTGTGGGCTGCTTCTTAGCACTCCATGAAACCAAGTTTCCAGCTAGGTAGATTGCATAGCCATATGTGGAGCGACGAGTATCAGTGCATCTTGCCCAGTCAGCATCAGAATAAGCAACAAGATCGTAACATGACTGCCGAGTAAAGCGAAGACCGTGAGACAGAGTTCCCTTGACATAGCGAAGAATCCGTTTAACAGCTTGAAGATGATCTGTCGTGGGTGATTTGAGGAACTGACTCGCGAGGTTGACGGCGAAGGCTAGATCCGGACGCGTGATGGTGAGATATTGTAAGGCACCGACCATGGATCTATAAGCAGTTGCATCATCGAGAAGGTCACCGTCCTGGGTCAAAGTCTGACCGGCGGCGAGAGGAGTTGCAACGGGGCGAGTGTCCAACATGTCCGTCCGAGTAAGAATGTCTCGGGCGTACTTGGCTTGAGACAGGAGCAGTCCATCGTCTGTGTAGGTTACTTCCAAGCCAAGGAAGTAGCTGAGCTTTCCCAAGTCCTTAATCGCGAACTTCGAATGAATGCGAGCGATGAATGCCGCAATATGAGAGGAGCTGTTTCCTGTAAGAATAAGGTCATCAACGTAGACAAGCAAGTATAGTGGTGTTGAGTTTGAGATATAAATAAATAAGGATGTGTCTGATTTGCTGCAAATAAAACCGGAAGCGAGTAAGAAGGCACTGAGACGCTGAAACCAAGCACGTGGTGCCTGCCGGAGACCGTACAGTGCTTTCTTCAGGCGACAGACATCATTCGGAAAGCGGGAATCTTCAAACCCCGGCGGCTGCTGCATATAAACCGGAGATGAGAGAATGCCATTTAAGAATGCATTTTTCACGTCAAGTTGATGTAGGGGCCAAGAACTGGCAACTGCAATAGAGAGAATAATCCGAATAGTAGATGCCTTGACTACCGGACTGAAGGTATGTGAGAAGTCAAGACCCAGAATCTGAGAAAACCCTTGAGCGACAAGACGAGCCTTGTGACGCTCAATACTGCCATCGGACTTGTATTTTGTGCGGAAGACCCACTTCGAGCCGACAATATTGACGTTTGGCGGCGGCGGAACTAGATCCCATGTATGATTATTGTGAAGGGCTTGCATTTCTTCTGTCATTGCAGCAACCCAGAGAGGATTCTTCGCAGCTGATTTGTAGCCTTTCGGTTCAGATGCCGAGAGAAGGGCATGATGGAGAGCGGTAGAGGCATAATATGCCAGATGACGTGGCTTGAAGACTCCGGCTCGGGCGCGAGTGATCATGTGGTGGCCAGTGGGAGCGGCCGGCGGATCCGGAGACGGAACCTGTTCGGGTTGTCGCTGTTCGGCAGTGGTCGGGTGCGGCGGCGCAGTAGCTGGAGGATCGTCGATGCAAATAGAGCAAGGACGAGGCGGCGGTGTGACGGAAGGCATCGCGGGCGTGTGCACCGGAGGCAGGGGCGCGGCCGAGGTGGCGCTGGCCGAAGGTTCTAGAAATGTAGAGATATCTAGAGCTGAGACCGGCTTGGCGCAAGAAGACCGTGCTAATGGAAAATTAAGTTCGTCGAATTGAGCATGACGAGTAACATATATACGGCCTGTGGACTGGTCTAAACAGAGAAAACCCTTGTGATGTGATGAGAAACCAATAAATAAACAGGGAATGCTCCGTGGAGAGAACTTGTTTGCAGCATAATCACACAGACATGGATAAACACGGCAACCAAAAGGATGAAAGTTACCGTAATCCGGAGGAGAACAAAACAGAAGCTGAAACGGTGAAGACCCGCCGAGCACAGAGGACGGCGCACGGTTGAGAATGTAAGTGGCGGTTGAAAAGGCTTCAACCCACATATTCATCGGAAGATGCGACTGAAATAACATCGTTAGGCCAGTCTCAGTAATGTGGCGATGCTTGCGTTCGGCGCGCCCATTCTGTGAAGGTGTGTATGGGCAAGATCGTCGATGAAGAATACCCTTGCCCTGAAGGAAATTCTGCACTGCATTGCATGTAAACTCAGTCCCTCCATCACTTTGAAATACCATAATAGACCGAGAGAATTGATTCTCTACGAAAGCCGTGAAAGTCTGCAAAATAGAGAAGAAATCTGACTTGCGTACCAACGGATATATCCAAGAGAAACGACTGAAATCATCGACAAACAGTGCATAATATCGAAATGAGCCATGAGAAGTGATAGGAGCAGGACCCCATAAATCACAGTGAATTAAATCCAAAACATGCGACGAGCGCTTTTCATTCAACATAAAAGGTAAACGGGAACTTTTTGCAGATTGACAAGAAGAACAAATTACTGGCTTTGGTAAACAGGAAGTGAGGGAGATCAATCCTTGTTTACGAAGCAAAGAAATAGAATCAAAAGAAATATGGCCTAATCTACTGTGCCAAAGCTCGAACGAAGCACGCAAAGAGTTGCTTGATAACTGCGAAACAAAAGCCGGATGGATAGTATCCAGAGTGTATAGCCCGCCATTACGACACCCTTTTGCAAGAATGTCCCTTGTGTGACGACTCTGATTAGCAAAAGAACAATCAGAAAACACAATATCGACTGGATAATCCGAAGTAAATTTACTGACAGATAATAAATTCTTCGTGAGTGAAGGAACCACAAGTACATCTAACAAAGTAAAAGAATCTGAAACACGAGAAGTCCCAGTATGAGATATGGGAAGATGAGCTCCATTACTGACAACGACACGATCTGAGCCGACATAGGGCTGAGATGTGTCGAGAGAAGAAGCATCAGGAGTCATGTGGGCTGATGCGCCTGTGTCAAGATACCAGTCGGAAGCATGAGGAGAAGAAATAGAGCAACTCGTAGATAGGGCTTCGGCTAGGTGGACACTGGAATTCTGTGAATAACGATCGGGACAGGCATCAGCATAGTGGCCGTTCTGATGGCATATCTGGCAATGTGGTGGGCGCCTTTGAGAAGAATTTTTCCCACCATTGCCGCGATGATGGCGATTGTTGTTATTGCCGTTCTGGTTTGAATTTGTAGGGCGGCGCTTAGAGTTCGAGTTTGCACCATTATTTCGAGAAGAGTTGGATTGATGCTGACCGTAGAAAGCAACAGCAGGGGTAGAACCTTCCATAGAATCCTGAAACAATGAGAAACTCTCGGCCTTGGATAGTAGATCACGGAACGACGGGAGAGCAGTCAGAGCCATCTGAGCGACTGAAAAAGAGGAGAAGGCAGGGCCTAAGCCGCGTAGGAACCAGTGCGCCTTGTCCGTATCATCGATCGGACGCCCCATAGCAGCTAGCTGATCACACAGTGCTTTAAATTCACGGCCATATTCAGTGACCGTGCGGGAACCCCACTTAATAAGCTGTAAGTCGTCCTTCAGGCGTAATTCACGAGCCTTGGACTTGTTGCTAAATGCCGAGTCAAGAGTAGTCCAGACAGAGCGAGACGTAGTGCAACCGATTACCTCTGCCATGGCTTCTTCAGAGAGTGTAGAAAGAAGCAAACTGAGAAGACGCTGATCCTGTAAAACCCAGGAAGTATAGGCTGGATTGGGAGCTGACGCGGCTGATGGTGAGGCGAGCGCAGATGGTGGTGGCGGAAAGGAGCCATCAACATATTTAAATAAACCTTGACACGTTAGTAACGGCACAAGTTGCGATCGCCAGAGTAGATAATTCGCCGATGTGAGTTTGATTGTTACCATGTGAACGAGGGTGGAAAGTGGCAACTGATCATCGGCAGGAGCCATGAGGTAAAAGCCGTGAGCAAATGGCAGAGGGCAAGGGCAGAAGCACCGCGAGCGTGAGGCTTCACGAGCGAGTTATACCGCGCGAGCGTGAGGCTGCGTGCGGGTGGGCTGAGGCCAAGTCTGCCGTGAGCGTGAGGCCGCGCGGACGAGAGAAAGAGAGACAGCATGCGCGCGCGTTCGTGAGGAAGAGGGACGGCGCACGAGTCGGGAGGGAGGAGAGTAGGATCGTTGTCAGGCTGATACCTTATTAGGATTTTCCACACCGAATGAATTCGTTTATTAATGAGTATAAATAGAGTTTTCAAGATATACAAAGATACTAGAAAATATAGGAAAACCCTAGATACAATCTAGGAAGCATATCTAAGCATATCTAAGAATATATTAAGATATATTCTATCAAATAAGGATAATGTTAGAAGTTTGTTTAAATATTAATAATTTTTTACAAACGTGCAAGATCAAATTAGACTATATAAACGGAACGGATGGAGTATTAAATTTTTTGAATGCATATATGTTATATACTAGAGACATTGAATACCAAATTCTTGTTCTGATCTATTCTTTCCCAACAGAGTGGATTATATAAATCCAAAAATCACAAACTATTAAAAAAAAAAAACGCAAGTGTGAGAAGCCTTTCTGGCCAATTCCTTTCCTGATCATTACCTCTTTAACCAGTTAAACATTCTTTGTTTGAGATGAAGCAATCATACTTCCTGCTTGCCCCTCCACCATGTAGATTTTTTAAAATATTAAATATAAGAAAATAGTAACAACACAGCTAATTAAGGAGCACATAAATGTCCCTTCGCTTCTGCTGACAATCAGCGCAGTCGCGCTCTCTCTATGGAAGATGCTGCTGCTACGAAGATTCAAACCTCGTATCGTGCACATGCTGTATGTTTTATTCCCTGCTATCTATATCACTTCCCTTCCATTTACTGCATGGATGGACTGTGTTCTAACTCTTTCCTTTAGGCAAGGAGAAGTTTTCGTCGAATTAGAGGAATGGTGAGGTTACATAATCTGGTTGATCGCAATTCTGTTAAAAATCAAGCCTCGACTACGTTGAGTCGCCTGCATTCATGGACAAGACGCAGGCTCAGATCAGAACACGTCGAGCTCACATGGTTAAGGAAGGCCGACTCAGGCAGAAGAAGCTGGAGAATCAGTTGAAGCTAGAAGCAAAGATTCATGGCCTTGAGGTAATAACATTGCTTGATTTTTCATTTCACTGCAAAAGGCCTCGAAAATAGACTCGAATTTCACATTTTCTTTCCATGAATGAATTGTGAGGGACAGGTGGAGTGGAATGGTGGCTCTGAAACAATGAATGAAGCTCTTGCAAGAATACATCACAGAGAAGAAGCAGCAGTGAGGAGGGAGTGTTGAGGAGCAGGATATTCACATATGCATGGAGGCATACTGAGCAGGGGTCGATCTTTGGTTTTAGATTATTTCATGTAATAAGCGTGTCTACGCTTCTTTGATTTTGGCACTTTTAGTTTGTTAAGATTCACGTGCTGAGCATGTGATCATCTCTCTCTTCATTTTGTTCTGTTTTAAGTATGTAAGTTTTCAGCTAGTTCAGAGATAAGAATATAGAATGAGTACATAAAATTTTCTTCCTTCTTCCATTTATTCTACAATCTCAACATGGTATCTATAGCCAGGTTTTGATCTTGATTATGTGGAATCGGTTTTATGGGCAAGAAGAAACATAGAAAGAAAACATCATGGCGCAAAGTGGTTGCTGAAGAATTGGGTGATTCCTCCAGCTACGACGACGACCAGTTTTCAGACGACAATCAATTTTCTTCGCTCGGCGGCGGCAATTGTAAGCCAATGGGTGATAATCCTCAGGATCAGGGTTCACAAGATGTGCTCTCTATTAATCCAAATGACCATACCTCCCTTCAACTGGTTCCTATACAGCTTACAGGAAATAATTTTTTTCACATGGAGTAGATGCATAAAAAGAGCTCTAAGTGGTAGTGATAAACACTCATTCTGTGCATTCTATTGATAGATTCTTGTTCGAT
>JAPKLW010006644.1:0-16895 GCA_026898455.1 Plectranthus barbatus
CCAAGCAGTTTGACAGTTTTTCCATCTCCAATACATACAATCTAGACTGCCTAACATTCTTGAAAATCCACGTTCTTTACCAATATACAGTACTCTAGCAACATCATTAGCAGAAGGAGATCTTAGATATTGATTTGAAAATATTTCCACAATTGCATGACAGAACCTCTTAACACATTCAAGTGCAGTGGACTCACCAATATTGATGTACTCGTCAATCGCATCTGCTGGCTTTGCATATGCCAAAATTCAAAATGCAGCTGTAACTTTTTGAAAGGTGGACAATCCCAAACTCCCGGCTACATTACGTCGCTGCTCAAAGTAGCCATCATGATTTTTCACTGCATCAACGATACGAAGAAATAAATTCTGAGACATTCGAAAATGACTACGAAACATTTCATCGTTATGGATTGGTGTTTCAGAAAAATAATCATGAAAAAGTCGTTGGGCAGCTGCAACTCGATCCCGATGAATTGTTCTATGACCTGGAACAGACCCTCCCATGAATATTTGTGAAATTTTGGTTTCTCACAAATTCTGCTACGATAAGATTATTGGTGCGAACTTGTTGATATATAACTTGTTCCTCAATTTCATAATTACGAACTGATTTTTCAAAGTCATCATCTGATGAGCTTTGAGAAGGAGGACCAAAAAAATTGGGCGTAGAATATTGAGAATGAGAGCCAGAAAAATCGGGATTCATTTTTACTAGATAATTTTACTATAAGAAATTGTTGTAGGGATATGTTGCATAATTGAGAACATGATCATTCATTAAATAATTGGTGAAATCTTATCTACGAAATTTGAATGATTGATCTGAACCATTGGTTACGATTCTCTTGAAATCTATACCATTAGATCATTATCCTCATTATTTTTATTTTTTATTTATCTTTAAAATTAAAAAAGTTGATCTGAATCGTTGGTTACGACTCTCTTTAAATCTATACCATTAGATCATTATCTTCATTATTTTAAATTTTTATTTATCTTTAAAATTAAAAGAGTTGATCTGAACCATTGGCAACGATTATCTTTAAATCTATACCATCAGATCATTATCTTCATTATTTTTATTTCTTATTTATCTTTAAAATTAAAAGAGTTGATCTAAACCGTTGGTTACGATCGGTAAATTTAAACCGTTGGTTAGATCGTTATCCTTTCTAGAAAAATCTACTAGATCGATCTCAACCATTCACTACAGTTCTCTTTAAATCTACATCGTTTATTTTTATCTTATCTCATTTTCTTTCACCTATAAATAAACTATTTTTTATACTCATATTCAATCACACTAGAAATATTGCAATCTAAAAAAATACTACTTGTTTCTTTCTTACCAACAAATTTCTTTTATTTTATAATATGGTTAGTTTCAGATCTTCGGGTTACAGCGTTGACAAAGATAAACATCTTTGTCATGTGTATGTGCAATTAACTCAAGATGCAGAAACTAGTAACAATAAAAAAAAGAGCAACTTTGGACTCGTATTGCAGAGGTTTATAATGATGAAAGACCAAGTACATATATGGCCGTTAGAAGTCCTAAATATTTGGCGATCGTATGCAGCTTATCGTGACTGCAACTGCAAAGTTCAAAGGATGTGTAGACCAAATCGAGTATACCAAACCAAGTGGTGCATTCGAACAAGACATTGTAAGTTATTATTAGTTTAATTTTTTTTAGTTTATTATTTTTAAATAAATTATATTTATCATGCAGATAAATCGTGCAAAATAATTGATGACAATGGATCCAAATTTGAGCATATTTGGGATATCATGAAAGATTATGAAAAATTTTCCAACAAACCATAGGAAACACGAGTCATATCATATTCATCTCAAATGGATCAAACAGAAACTCCATTTTCTGAATATTCTATTTCACCTGATGCAATGGGTTCATTTTTTATAAATTTAAATAATTCTAGTGGAAGCGGATCTGGATCTCAACGCCCATTAGATTTGAAAAGATTTGAAAAAATCTAAAATGAAAAAAAATTCAGTTGAAGAATAATTAAATCTGGTAAATGCAGTAAAAGAATCAAATGAACAAATGCTCACATTTTTTCAAAGTTCGAATGAGAACAGGGAGCAAGATAGGCTGATATAGAAAGAAAAACTTGAAGCTTAGAAAATGTCAGCTGCTTCAAGACAACTATTGGCTGAAACGATGTTGGTGCAAGAGGGAAGTAGAATTATGCAGCTGGATTTGAACTTGATTACTGATCCTAATTCACGCTCATTTTTTGAAGGGGAAAAAGCTAGAATTGTGTTTAAAAGGCAACAATTGAATCGACCAACTCTACCAAATAATAATTTCGATTTTGGAAGTTATTTTTCTGATATGAGAGGATTTGAATCTGGAGCTAATTTAGGAGATTTTTAATAAGTGTGATTGTTTGTTTTATTATGAGTAGTTTTATTCTATTGTATTTTGTGTGCTATCTTTCTTTTTGAGTGTTTTTTAATTTGTATTGTGTTCTATTTTATATAAGTTATTAATTGTATTTAGTTTATTAATTCTATTTTACAAGTTGTGCATGATCTCAAAGAAAAGAAAAAGATTAGAAAATAATAATTAAACAAAAGAATCAAACGAAAAAAAATAGCAATGTGAACAGTGCTGCAACAACACTGTTCATATTTGTGTCAAAATGAAAATGACAATAACAATTGCAGGTTTTGCTGGAGGACTTTTTACTTTTATTTTGCCATTCTCGAGCATTGCTAGAGATGGTCTATTCATGATTAATTTTGCAGCAATCATATCATAAAAATGCATGTCATTACAAATTGTACACATAAATCATGATTATAAACTCCAAAAAAACATTCCAACAGAATTCATCATTAGAAAGAAATGAAAAAAAAAAGGATTGATTAAAACTTTAAAAATAAAAAAGGTTACCCCAGTAGCCAAAACTTTGAACATCAACAACCCAAACTTACTCAGATCTCAATGAGGAATGCTTCGTCGTCTATAAAAGTATACAACATTCCGCATCGTCCATATGCTTATATACGAGCGTCTTCTATTAGCACATTTTATTACACTAGACATGTATAGACAATGTGGAATTTGTTAGATATTATTAGATACTCATAGATATATTCATATCTTTTCATATTTCTAGCTTAGTTGTGTATATCTTTTCCATGTTGTACTCTATATATATGTACTCAAATTGTATCTTAATCAAGTGAAATAAATATTTCTTTGATTATCACATGGTATCAGCCAAAATTCGAGGCATACCCTAGTTGCTCGGCCGTTCCTTCACCTTGCGCAAATGGCCGCCGACGGATGCATCCCATCCCTCCCCTTGTCTACGATGATACACATGATCAATATCAAACTCACTTCCGCGAATTATCTGTTATGGCACGCACAGATCGAACCTCTGCTCATCACCCAGGGCTTCCTTCCGCATCTCGACGGCTCGTCGCCATCGCCGCCGCGTGAAATCCTTTCCGCCGCGGGTGCGCCTGTCCAAAACCCTGAATTTGCGACTTGGTATTCACGAGATCAGCTGATTCGTCTGTTTCTCATCTCCACTCTTACCGAAGAATCCATGGCCGTTGTTATCGGCTGTACCTCTTCTCGCGATGTCTGGCTTTCTTTGACTCGCGCATATAGCCATTCTTCCAAGGCTCGAGAACTGAGTTTGAAAGATGACCTGCTCTCCGTCAAGCGCGGCGACCTTTCTGTTGCTGAATACGGACAATGCTTCAAGACAATCTGTGACAAACTTGCCGCCATCGGCCGTTCCATCGACCCGACGGACAAATCTCACTGGTTCCTTCGTGGTTTGGGGCCGCTATATTCAACTTTTACAGCCGCGCAACTGGCTCAAGAAACTTTACCAGGGTTCGAAACCCTACTTGCCCGAGCCGAGAGCCACGAGCTATTTCAACGATCCACTGAGGCAGCCGCTCCATCGTCTACCGTGGCCTTCTATGCTGCGCCGAAGGGTAAGGCACCTGCCTCTTCGAACAACAACGGCCGTTCCAAGAAAAAGGGCAAGGGCCGTCGCCCTCCGTGGTGTTATTTTTGCCGTGAAGAATCTCACGATGCATGGGACTGCCCGCGCCATTTTGATCGATCCTTCACACGTCCACCTCGCCCTGCCGCGACTGCAAATCTTGCCGAGGCGTTCTCCTCAAGTTGCAATATCACATCACAGAATGTCTCTGACTGGTATTTGGATACTGGTGCCTCAGCACATATTACCTCGGACTCTTCTCAGCTTGACGACATAACCGAATATTCAGGTTCTGATCGTGTTGCCGTGGGTAATGGTCAACAACTTTCTATTACGCATATTGGTTCTGTTACTTTCTCTAACAGTTTCTCTATCCATGATGTTCTTGTGGTGCCCGGGATGACTAAAAACCTATTGTCTGTTAGCAAATTGACAAAGGATTTACATGCTCATGTCCTTTTTACTGATTCTACTCTTCGCATTCAACAAAAGGACAGCGGCAGAACGATCGCGACGGGCGTGCGTGATAATGGTTTGTACCGACTGGATCTTGCCGCTCAGGTGTTTGCTGCGCACACGACTCACCCTCGACGTGCTTCATCGGACCTATGGCATTCCAGACTTGGTCACTCATCTTCAGCTGTTTTATCTCATTTAGTACATTTGAAGTTGTTATCTATTTCGTCGTCTACTAATTCAGTTACTTGTACGTCGTGTCAATTGGCCAAGAGCCAATGTCTGCCATTTTCTATTTCTGAATCACGTTCTTCTTCTATATTGGAACTAGTTCATTGTGATTTATGGGGACCCTCTCCAGTTACTTCAACTCTTGGCTTTCGTTACTATGTAATATTTGTAGACGACTATTCTCGATTCACCTGGTTTTATCCGCTTCGTGCAAAATCGGATTTCTATGAAACTTTTATCCACTTTCAGGCTTTTGTGGAAAACCAATTTGATTGTTCAATCAAACGTTTTCAAAGTGATGCTGGAACTGAGTTTATTAACAATAAGGTGAAATCTCATTTCTCTAAATGTGGAATTCATCATCTGCTCTCTTGTCCATATACTCCTGAACAGAATGGTAGGGCTGAACGGAAGCACAGACATATCACCAAGATGGGGCTGGCCTTACTTTTTCATTCGTCCGCTCCTTCATCCTTTTGGGTGGATGCATTCAGCACAACCGTTTTTATCATCAATCGGATTCCATCTACAATTTTAAAAGGTATCTCGCCTTTCCAGTGTGTTTTTGCTCAGAATCCTAACTATGATATGTTTCGGGTTTTTGGATGTCGTGTTTTTCCATGCCTACGCGACTATGCCAAGAATAAGCTTCAGCCGCACAGCCAGCCTTGCGTATTTATTGGCTACAGTTCGTCTCACAAGGGTTTTTGGTGTCTGGACCCAACTACATCCAGGGTTTATATCACACGTCATGCGAAGTTTGATGAATATTGCTTCCCCTTTTCCTCGACGCCGTCTTCGACTCAGCCGTCATCTCTCGAGTTTTCGACATATGCAGAGGGTTTTCTTGATCCTATTTCTACCGTGAGCTCTCCACCATCTCCCTTGATCGCGACTTCTTCATCTTGTGGTCTGTGCTTGTCTGCTGATTCAGTTGTGCCGCCGCCTTCTCCCCGGGCCGCCGATCCTCCTCCGGATCATGCTATTCCCGTTGCCGAGCCTCAGCATGTCCCTCCAAACGAGGACGTTCCACCTGATGCCGCGCCCGCTGCTGTCCCAACTCATCCCATGCAAACTCGAGCTAAGTCTGGGATATTCAAGCCTCGGTATCCTGTTCATATAAATTGTGCTTCTCTTCTTACTGCACTTACAGCTATCCCGGAGCCTCGAGGTATCAAAACAGCTCTCAAATCTCCTGAGTGGGTACGAGCTATGCATGAAGAACTGTCTGCTTTAAAGGCTAACAACACTTGGTCTCTTGTTCCACGTCCGTCCTCTACCAATATTGTTGGCTCGAAGTGGGTATATCGCACCAAACTTCTAGCTGATGGATCCGTTGACCGCTACAAGGCTAGGCTTGTAGCACAAGGGTTTAGCCAACTTCCTGGTTTTGATTTCACTCACACATTTAGTCCCGTTGTTAAGGCTTCTACTATCCGTGTTGTTCTCTCGCTTGCAGTCATGAACTCATGGTCGCTTCATCAACTGGACGTCAAGAATGCATTCCTCAACGGCATTCTCTCTACGATTGTTTTCATGGAACAGCCTCCCGGTTTCATTGATCCGCGCTTTCCTGAACATGTCTGCAAATTAAACAAGGCAATTTATGGTCTCAAGCAAGCTCCTCTTGCTTGGTATCAACGCTTCCGCACCTTCCTGGTTTCTATTGGTTTTCTGTGCAGCTCCTCGGATACATCTCTCTTCATCTTCAAACGCGGTGATACTCTGATTTATTTACTGGTATATGTTGATAATATTATCATTACAAGCACTCATCCAACCGTCATCTCTGCTCTTATCTCACGGTTACGTCGTGAGTTTGCCATCAATGATCTGGATTCTCTCGGCTACTTCCTTGGGCTCGAAGTTACTCGATCTACCTCCGGGATGTTTTTATGTCCGACGAAGTATGCATTGGACATCCTCACTCGAGCAGAATTGCAGCACGCGAAGCCGGTAGCCACGCCTCTCGCTCCAGGTGCGTCGATGTCTAAAGATGGTGATCCGTTTGGCTATCCTACTCTTTATCGATCTTTAGTTGGTGCTCTTCAGTATCTGACAATCACAAGGTGATGGAGCCCAAGTAGCAGCTGTGAGAGTTGATCCAGTCTACATTCCGAGTGGGCCGATGACTAGATCTCGAGTAAGGACTTTGAGGGCTGGATTGAGCTTATTGATTAAAGATATTTGGGCTGCCAATGTTGCCAAAGAATCGTTGCTGTTGGAAGAATTAAACGAAGGCCCAAAAGTTATTAATTTAATTATGTGTAATGATTGGGCTTAGTTTAATTTATTTAGTTATTTTGGGCCAACATGTTTAGGCCTTATTTAAGTTAAATTTCGAATTTAATACCTTTTGATTATTTAAATTAGTTTCCTTACTAGTTTAGGGTTTGAGTTGCCTATATATAGGCCTTGTATGGAACAATTTTGATTCAGTTTTCAGTTTAATAAAATTTGTGAGATTTTCTCCTTTATTCTGAAAGCTCAATTTTTGAATTCCTCCTATTCCATAGGGTTTTCAATTTCGACTAATCAATTGGACAGTCATATCCATTGGTGTTGTCTTCACTTATATCCTTCGTTGTTGGGTCAATTCGCTTCTTGGGTCGTAGGAGAATTTATTCTGGACTACGGTACTTGAGGGTTTTCGAATCCAAGGGTGTTGGATCTTCCATCCTCAGTGTTCAGTTTGCTTCCGCGTCGAGTCTGAGTCTGTCTGTTCGAGTTCCTGGGCTGCGATCTAAACCTTCCTGGCGAGGATCGTATCATTTTGGTATCAGAGCCAGGTGGTACCCTTCCTTTTCCTTTGTCTTCAATTTTCGTGTCTGTCTCAAAAAAAAAAATCGAGTCTTATTTTTGTTCTTGTTTCCTGTCTTTGTGATTTGTAATTTTCTTCGTGTCTTGTTCTTGGTTGTGGAGAGGGTCGAAAATTTGGGAAGTCTAGGGTTTGATATTTGAGTTTCCTTGTGTGTCAAGATTTGAATTAGTCTTCTTACCAAATTAGATTAAGTCCAATCTTTCCTTATATACCTTTTACCTTATTCATATCTTCTTTCTTTGGTGTCAATATTTTTTCCTTCTTGATTGAAGTACTCCATATTATTTCCTTCTTGATTGAATTACCAAACAATTTGGTAATTAGTTAAAAAAAAAAGGGCGAAAAAAAAAAACAAATCGGGCACAAAAAAAAAAGTTAGAGCTCGAAGAGAAAAAAATATTCGTCAAAAAAAATATCGAAAAAAGTGTTGGGAAAGAAAAAAAAGAAGGGTAGCAAAATTAAATCAAAAATCCCTAATTTCTTGATTTCTACTAGTGTTTTTTTTACCTTTTTTGTCGGTTTTGGTCGTTTTTGTCGTAACTTTTGCGTCCGGTGTCTATTTTTGGCTTAATTGTGCTTTTCGGAAACGTCTCGGTGAGACGATCAAGACACACCGCTTTGCTGTGATATAAGGTGCTTTTTGGCCAAATTCCTTTGTTTTCGAGTAGTTATTGCCCTCCGAAGTTTTTTCCGAAAAAATTTTCTGTCCGTTTTTGGTCGTTTACCTTCCTAGAGTCTTCTAGAGTCTTCCCGTCCTGTTGGTTGGTCGAATTGAAGTCCGTGGAATTTTATAAGAATTTTTGAGTTTTTTTGAAAGGGGGAAAATAGTGGTAAAAGGCAAGAGTGTGTGAGATTAATAGAGGGACTGAAAAAGCCATTCATACTGCGAGCAATACACGAGTGTGAGTGATTAACATAACTGAGTGATACACGAGTGTACGTGAGGTGGTGAGGTCCTTCTTATTATCTTTCTATCTAACCTTTTTTGTGCAGGTATGACTAAAAGTAGTGGTTCTGCTAAAAGTAGTGGATCTGAGGGGTTGAAAGAGGATGAGAATATGAGTAGTGGTCAAATGAAGTACATAATGGAGGCCTTGAAATCAGAATTTACCAGGATGCTGAAAAGTGAGATGAATGCTATGCATAACCGGATGGATGAATTTGAGACCTCAGTTACAGAAAAGACTAGGTGTGACTCATCTGGTAGTCACAGGGATGCCGGGAAAGGACGTGGTGGTCGAGGTGGCAGAAGCTCCAATACGAGACGGAGTCCTTATGATGAGGAGGACGTCGATGACTATGAGGAGGAGTCGTATGATAACAATCTGGGGACAATCAAGATGAACATCCCGACATTTCAGGGAAAGAACGACCCCGAGTTGTATCTAGAGTGGGAACGGAAACTGGAGATGCTGTTCGAGTGCCACAACTATTCAGAGCTGAAGAAAGTAAAGTTGGCTGCAGTAGAGTTCTCGGATTATGCCCTCGTATGGTGGGATCAATTGGTCAGTAGCAGGAGAAGAAATAGGGAGAGACCTATAGAGACATGGGACGAGATGAAGGTAGTTATGAGGAGGCGCTTTGTGCCGAATCATTATTACCGAGAGTTATATAACAAGTTGCAGAGTTTGAGGCAGGGTACCCGGAGTGTGGATGAGTACTATAAAGAGATGGAAGTGGCTATGATCCGAGCTAATGTAGTAGAGGATAGGGAGGCGACAATGGCTAGGTTTCTGGCTGGTCTGAATTGGGAGATCCGGAATACAGTGGAGCTGCAACATTATGTTGAGTTGGATGACATGGTCCACATGGCGATCAAGATTGAGGGACAGCTCAAGAGGAGGGGCAACGGCAATAATTCGAGGCAGAATTCTACAGGCTGGAGGGAATACCAGACTGGAAGTGGTTCAGCACCTAAGCGAGCTCCATGGAAGAAGGAGGAGGAGCAGCCTCGAGGGGAGAAGAAGCCGTTTGTGAAGCCCAGGTCAGATTCCGCAGCTCAAGGTAAATCCGTTACCACTGATTTACGTAATAGAGATCGCAAGTGCTATAAGTGTCAGGGTTTTGGGCATATTGCTAACGATTGCCCAAATCGGAGAGTCATGGTGATTCGAGATGATGGAGAGATTGTGACTGATGAAGAGACTGACCCGGAAATGCCTGAGTTGGATGATCCTGTTGGGAAATCTGGCTAAGTTTCCTTTCTCCAGCTGATAGCTTAGATCTTAGATTTGGTGTTTAAGTGTTTTGGTGGATCAAATCCTAAGTCCAACCAGCGTAAGTTTGTCTCTAGAATAGCTCTAGCCTCAAATGTAAAGTCCTGTTTAGGTATTTTGAGTTGTAAGTCGCAGCTGATCAAGACTCATGCTGGCTACTGTTCACCAGCATGAGATGTGCTTACCAGTTGAGAGAAGTCTCACCAGCAAGCGGCTGACGAAGACTCATGCTGACACTGTTCATCAGCATGGAGTAGAGCTATTGACTGGTTACTGTTCACCAGTTGGGAAGATTTCACCAGCAGGAGGCTGAGAGATCTTACCAGCAGAATATGTGTTCTGGCTGACACTATTCACCAGCGGTGAAACCACCAGTCACGGGAGATTCCAAGAGATAACATCAGACAAATTGGTAGACCTTGATTGTGCTAAGGAAAGTCACCAGCAGAGACTGCCAGCACAAGATCACCAGTATGATCTACCAGTCGGAGGTTATCAGCAGAATTCAAGATTCGCTCTCCCAGAGTCTTAGAGACAAAAAGAAGATTCGTCGAGGAATTAACTGACAGAGTATGACTTTAAGGAGGATACCTTAAAGTCTATCAGCTCAAGACCACCAGTTCGGATTCCTCGTACTGACGAATAGAGTCGTTCTGACACAAAGAGATCTGTGTCAGATAAAGCGACCAAAGGTATGGCGCTTTCCGGAAATTCCTACCTGCCGCCTGCAGAAGGACATGCGAGGACAGAGACTTTTCCGGATGTGTCCAAACGGCTAGTATTTGAATCTGAATCTCACGTCTATAAATACGTGAGATCCAACAGCATTCAATACCAAAAAGCTACTCTTGCCCACTCTTAGCCACTCCTGAACTACCGAAAGCTCAAACGCATTCATATCAGCGTATAAGCAATCTTTCGAGGCTTTTCTTAAAGCTACTCCGTGTGTCAATCATTTGAACACGAGACTCCAAGCTTCTAGCTTGTGAGTTATTGATCTCATTTGGTGTTCTTTCTCATTCCGAGGAAGAACATAGCAGCTCTTGAGCCAGCCAGCTCCAGAGTTATTACGGGCAGTTTTGCCGCCAGCAAGAGTCAAGTTTTTGGGAGAACTCAACACCCAATCAGTCGGAGGAGGAGGTTGAAGTGACGTGCTCGCACTCCATCCATCTGACGAGAGTTGAAGAAGGACAAGGACCGGGAGCGGTTGATCCAGTGGACTGGTAGACGAGGCATCTACCAGCTGGAAATAGATCGTAGGATATCTTGTACCGGATTACTCTTTTTAGTGAATTTCCAGTGCTTCGACTGGAGAGTGGACGTAGATCAGTTGATCGAACCACTATAAAATATCCTTGTTATTTACTGCTTTCAGCATTTACTTACTGATTTAAAACCCAGCACCCAAGTGCTGGAGTATAACTGAAACCAGTTTATAACTGTACAAACTCGACTCTAAAACTTTCTAAGTCCTGAGTCATCAGCTGACCAGCCAGTTGCCAGTCAGCTGAATACTCAGTTGCCAGTTGACTTACCAGCTGACAAGGTCCCAGTCAGCTGTGTAACCAGCAGAGTGCAGGAAACGAACTTACATAATTTCCGCTGCCAAAGTATACCCTGATATCCGGGACCAACAAGTGGTATCAGAGCGAGGTTCTTACAGACCGTTCGTTTCTGTGTCGCTTAGGACCGTGATCCACGTTTCCTTGCACTCCTGTTTGTTTGTCTGTTTGTCTAGCTCAGGTACTTCAAGATGAATATCCCAAAGCTAATGGACTACAAGACGGAGAAGCACTCTATATGGCGAAAGAGGACGCTTATCTCCCTGAAGAGCATCCATCCAGACATGAAAGATGTACTGGAGACAGGGCCAATAGAGATCACCAAGATTCAGCATCAGCTGGGAGATCGTCCAGCTGCGGTGGTCCCAAATCCCCAAGATGAATGGAATGCTGAGGACAGAAAGCGGAATCAGTTGGATTCCATTGCACATGAGCTGATCCTTGCGTGCCTTCCAGAATCGCTGATGGAGGACGCACTGCGATTTGATACTACTAAGGGAGTATGGGATTTTCTTGATAGTTTATGTCAAGAAACTGACCAAATGAAACGCAACAAATTGCAGGTTGCGGTGGATAAATATGAGTCCTTCCAGATGCTGACTGGAGAAACCATCAAGGAGATGGAGGCGAGATTCAACGCCATTGTCAGCGAGCTGAAGTCTCTGGGCAGGGAGTACGAAAATGCTGATCTTAACTCGAAGATCCTGTCCAAGATGCCAAAGGAGGATTGGTTTGTGAAAACCACCGCACTAAAGGAGAAAGATTTATCCAAACTAACTCCTAAGGAAGTGTTTGCTCAGTTGCAGGCACATGAATGGGATATCCAGATAGTGAATAAAAACGAGGCTATCAGGAATGTTGGATCCCCCAGCGTTAAGGCTCAGGACGAAGCTTACTTCGTCAAGAAGGACTTCAAGCGTATGCCCAAGAAGCCCTTCCATACTGACAGGCCTGCTGGGCAGACCAACCAGCCGAAGGAGATCCCATCCACGTCAGGATCTTACTCCAAAAGTAGCGAGAGCTCTATCGCTGAACTTGAGCAGCAAATGAAACGACTGGCCGTCCTACTGGAAAAGGCTAAGTCAAAGCAGGGAGTCTCTTCAAGCTCAACTGACGGGAAATTCGTCAAAAGAGCTCCTCGTGCTTGCTATCAATGCCAATCCCCTGACCATTTAAAATTTGAATGTCCGCAGGTGGACAAAACTGAGAGGGAACGGCTGAAGAAGCTCTTTGAAGAGCGTGCCTCCAGGGCAGTTGCCAAAGCCATGCTGACAAGGACTGAAGTTCCTGATATCCCCGACCATGATGATGGGGAATACGAGTCAGATGGAGAGTCTGAAGAAGAAGCTCTTCTGGCATTCATGGCTGCTCTAGGAGAAGTGTCAGCTGAAGAAGATGCTGACAAGGAAGAACATCTGGCATTGACTGCTGATGATGAGGTACAATCAGATCCTCAATTGCATACCATGCCTGTTCAAATCATAGACGATTCTGAGTCGCATTGCTCCGACTCAGAAGATGTCACTTTAGATGTTCTTCAACATGAGTTTTTAAAATTTTATGAAATAAAAAATGTTTTAGCTGGCGAAAACACTTCGCTGAAAAATCAAGTTTCCATTTTGACCAGTGAGATTGAAAAATCTAGGTCACTCAGCGAAGAGCTAGAAACTTTGAAAAAGGCTCATTTCGAATTGCTCCAAGATTTCCAAGTTGCTAAGACTGAGCGAGATAACTTTCACAATCTTGTTCTGGAGCAAGAAAATAAGATCAATTTTCTGAACAAGGGTTCCAGAGATTTAGAGGCAGCTCTAAGTCATTGGAGAAAGCCCTGTGATAAGTCCGGGTTGGGATTTTCAAATGATTTGAACAAAAATCAACCCGAACAAATCAATGCTGGAAAGGGTAAGGGCAGAATGGTAAATAAGTCAGCACCAGCTGATGCTGCCAGCATACCTCGTATGGCTGATCAGCAAAGGAATCATCAGCCCAGATATAGAGGTGAGTCATCACGACAACAACCTCGACTGGCAAATTCCTCTGCTGACAAGACGCCAGCACACCCTAAGAAGCTGACTAAGCCAAAATATTCCAAGGCAAGGAAGTCAGCACCAGCAGCCAGTGGAACCCGACAGCCAGCACCAGCTGTCCAGAGGTTCCACACACAACCTTATAAGTATGCCAGTTGCCAGCATACTTACAAGGGGTCCCACTCTCAGCAGAATACTGAGAGAAGGACAATTCCCGATAGGAGGAATACCTATCGGAGGCCTGAGCCCAATCAAATGTTTTCATCAAGGGCTAGGAAGGCTAACCACCGTGGTCCACAGTTCCAAAGACCACCAAGGCAGCACAAGCGGTCGGAAAGAAATTTCCGATCTCCTCAGAAGAAGAATACTTCTAGAGGAACTGCACACACAACCACACCTTCCAAAAACAATTCCATGCATTATTTTAAGAGGAAGGGAAAGGCCACAGGTGATGTCAGCAAGGGTAACACCGAGCTGAAGATCACACAAGTCTGGATTCCGAAAGGAATGATCCAGAGATCTAACCCTGCAGGACCCGCTGATGATCGGGGACCTAAATGATTTCATTTTTCTTGCAGGAACAGGATCATGCGTATCAGCTTCAGAGGTCGAGCGAGTGGATCATTGACAGTGGTTGCTCCGCTCATATGACTGATGGTCTTCCCAAGGGCGGGTTCAAGAAGGAAGGGATTTGCAAGGCCTGCCAGCAAGGCAAACAGACCAAGAAATCCTTCAAGAGCCAGTCGCCAGTTCACCCTAGTACCAGTCAGGTACTCGAGCTGTTACATATGGACCTGTTTGGACCAGTAACGCCGCAAACCATTGGAGGAAGACGATATTCGCTGGTGGTAGTCGATGACTACTCGCGCTATACATGGGTGAAGCTTCTCAGAACAAAGGATGAGGTGAAGGTGACTCTTCCAGAGTTGATCATCCAAGCTCAGAAGCAGAGAGAAGCTGTCGTGAAGCGAATTCGTTCGGACAATGGGACTGAATTCTGCAATGGTCCGCTGATGGATTTCTGCGCGGAGGCCGGGATCAAGCATGAGAGATCTACTCCAAGGCAACCACAGCAGAATGGACTGGCAGAACGTAGGAACAGGACGCTGAAGGAAGCTGTCCGATCCATGCTGGCTGAGTCTGGTGTGGGTCAGAGTTTCTGGGGAGAGGCGTTGGTGACTGCTTGCTATACTCAGAATAGGAGCGGGATCAACGACAGACTTCAGAAAACTCCCTACGAAGTGTACTTCGGTCGTAAGCCTACTTTAGCTCATCTTCGTGCATTCGGTTCTCCATGTTATATCCATAATAATGGGAAGTCGAACTTAAATGCTTTCTCGCCTAAAGCTGATGAGGGTGTGTTTGTCGGATATGGACACCCCTCTCACAAGGGTTATAGAGTATTTAACAAGACGACCCAGCTTGTGGAAATAACATGCAATGTTGTTTTTGATGAAGCTACTTTAGTGCGCAGGACCTTACGCCAACTGGCTGAAGATGTTCCTGAGGTCAATGATGTCAATGACCAGTTGGGCAGGAATTCTTCCAATGCTCAACCAACTGGTTCGACTAGACCGATGAATGGATCATCTTCACAACCAGTTACCTCAGGTGCCCATCAGCAACCTGAGAGGGTCGGTGATGCAAATGACCTTGCTGAGACCTTACACTCAATCTCCTTGAGTGGACCTAGTCACAATCTAGGGGGAATCCCTACTGGCCTTTTTGAAGAAGAAGGCAGTGATGGACCAGCTGGAGAGCATGTTCCAGCTGATGCTGACAACATTGGTGGAGATTCAGACAACCAGCCAGAAGGTGATGCTGATGAAGTTATCCCAACTGGTGAAGTTCCAACTGAAGGTCAACCGCCAGTTGCTGTTCCAGCCCCGACTGGTGAAAATGTGGAAGCACCAGTCGTCAGGACAGATGAACCTGTTTCCCAGCCGGCACCAGCGGTCGCTGGTCCTCCCAAATGGCTGAGGGATCACCCATCTGATGCTATTCTCGGTGATCCGAAAGGTTCTGTCCAGACCAGGCACGGCAGAGCGCTTTTATCTTGCTTTATATCTCAGATGGAACCTACATCCATCAAAGATGCGCTCGAATCTGCCGATTGGATCAATGCCATGCACGAAGAGCTTGCGGAGTTCACTCGCAACAACGTTTGGGACTTGGTAGAGAGGCCATCACACCAGTCAGTGATTGGCACCAAGTGGGTTTTCAAGAACAAGCGAGATGAAGATGGCATTGTGGTCCGGAACAAGGCTCGTCTAGTCGCCAAGGGCTATAGACAGTGTGAAGGCATCGATTTTGATGAGACCTTTGCACCAGTTGCAAGAATGGAGGCGATACGGCTATTTTTGGCCTATGCAGCGTATCACGGCTTCACGGTGTTCCAGATGGACGTGAAGAGCGCATTCTTGAATGGCGAACTAAAGGAGGAGGTATATGTAGAGCAACCTCCTGGATTCGAAATTGGCACCAAAGTGTATAAGCTAAGGAAGGCCCTGTATGGATTGAAACAGGCGCCCAGGGCTTGGTATGATACACTATCTCAGTTCCTCACCAGCAATGGATTTCGAAAAGGGAAGATCGATCGGACTCTCTTTCTTCTCAACGATGGTGGTGACATGCTGATGGTGCAGATCTATGTCGATGACATCATCTTCGGATCCAAGAACATATCTCTTTGTGAGAAGTTTTCTCAACTGATGCAGACCTCATTCCAGATGAGTATGATGGGCAAGTTAACATACTTCCTAGGACTCCAGGTCCAGCAATCAGCTGATGGTATTTTTATCAGCCAGCGGAAGTATACCAAGGATCTAATTCAGAAATATTGCCCAGAGAAGACTAAGTCTCTAAGGATCCCAATGAGTACCAGCTGCCAGATATTTCTTGATGAGCAAGGGGAATCAGTTGATCCTACTATATACCGAGGAATTATTGGATCACTCCTCTATCTCACTGCCAGCAGACCCGACATTTCTTATTCAGTCGGAGTGTGTGCCAGATTTCAAGCTAATCCTAAGAAGTCACACATGGAAGCTGCTAAACGGATTGTGAAATATCTGAAGGGGACAGAATCTCTTGGAATATGGTATCCCAGAAATGATGAGCTTACGCTTATCGGATATTCAGATTCAGATTTCGCTGGATGCCGTATTGACCGCAAGAGTACCAGTGGTACGTGTCAGTTTCTCGGACACAAGCTGATTAGCTGGTTCAGCAAGAAGCAGCACTCTGTAGCTACTTCTACCACTGAGGCCGAGTATGTTGCCGCTGCCAGTTGCTGTGCTCAAATTATTTGGCTCAAGCAACAACTGGCTGATTATGAAGTGAACACTGGCTGTGTTCCTATTTATTGCGACAACAACAGTGCTATGTGCATCACGAAGAATCCGGTTCATCACTCCAGGACCAAGCACATAGACATTCGACATCACTTCATTCGTGATCATGTCGAGAAGAAGGATGTCAGCGTGGACTACATTCGTACTGAAGATCAACTGGCTGACATCTTCACAAAGCCCCTGCCAGAAGCAAGATTCAAGGAGTTGTGCATCAAACTCGGTCTTATG
>JAPKLW010006645.1:3437-16889 GCA_026898455.1 Plectranthus barbatus
ATATGAACATTAGATCTCTATTTATTTGCTGTAGCAATTACTCAGGAGATACACTAAGTAACAATAACTAATTTAATAGATTAAAAAATAAAAAAGTTAGAAAAGCCTAAAACTGACATAAAAATTGGTACCAATTTTGATAATGTGTTCCAGAGACTTTTCAATCTTTTAATCATGGTCATGCTCATATAGTCATTTATCATGGGGTAGATTCGTGCTATTTGGACAACGTAAACATTAAAAGCGATGTGGAAAAAGAAAATAAAAACATCCCTAAAAATATAAATTTAAATATTGGTTAAAGTTTCTAAGTTTTAGAATCAATAATTAATATACTCAGCTACACACGTTAAGAAATATTACCATGCAATTTTTTTTATAAAACCCACTCACTAAAAATAGGAATGCTCACCTTTATAAGACAGCATACATCATTGTTTCATATCAATGTAGAACATTTAATACACCCCTTATGAAATGTTGAGATATTATCACTTGAAATGAGAGAATGAATCAAACAAGTGGTTGACACTGATTGAGAATTTCAGTAGCAATAAACTCAATCTAGCAGATGTGTGTGAGAACAAAAAACTAGAAATAATCTGCAAGAGAATCGGATTCTTGTCTATCGTGCAAGAACAAATGCTTTTTATTTGAACAAGAAAGAAGGATTACAGAATGTATATACTTGTGCAGATTATCAATTATATTTCTAACTTTTTGCATAAAGTATAACTCAATATACATAGTTGCAAAGTATATCTAACCGTCATTGCAACGACTATATTGATCCAACAAATAACTGGTATGTACTCAACCAGCACCAACCACTTGTTCGGTTAAAGTCCTAAACCAAGGGTGTTCTATGTGTTCTTTGATTTCAAGTGATAATATTGAACAATTGACTCCGTGTGTGGGAATGAGGAACCCATAATCGCTGTTGGGGTATAATGATAATCGGCTCACCTAGAGGTCCAAAACGCGACCCATTAATAGTTTTGCAGGGAAAAGTAGCTGACCGGCCCATGTAAAATAGCCCAAGAAAAAGCAGTCTGAAAGACAGAGCAGTCCGACTAAACCAGTTCGCGTAAGGCAGTCCGGCTAAAGCAATTCGATCAGGTCGAGAAGCAGTTCGACAAACCGAGCTGAGGTACTAGCAGATATCAGGCAACTGCTCAACGGTCGAAAAGAGTCAATAAATGGAGAGGAGATAAGATCGCGGGACTCCTGGAAATGGTCAAGAGCACATGTCATAAAAGTTGTGGTAAACCCGGGGCTCATTAATACCCACCTGGCGAAAATTTAGGAAACCCTAGATAACTCTTAATCTCTATAAATACCTTTTGTAAAGTCAATTTTTCAACACTGACAATCATATGTAACGATACCATACAACAACCGCTGTATTTTTCAAAGTGTTAAAGAGATTTCACTCACCCGGGTCATTATCGAACTGGTTTTCCGGCCAACGATAGTGATCTTGTTTCACGACGCTGTTCGGTTTGTAAAGTGTATTCAACTCTTTATTTTATTAAAGTGCCTTATTTGCTTTTTTCTGCATTATTCGTGTTAAAGTTCTTGGGGTCCCGAGTTTGAACTAAAGACACCCTCAACAATTTGGCGCCCACCGTGGGACCTACCCTGATCCTCTATGTCCTTCGTTCGGGTGTCCCGCTCTCAGGAGCAGTGGTGATACGTGCGTAAAATGACCCATATTTCAATGTGTGCGCATGCTTGTTTGTGGCGATTTTACTCCCGTATCATATGTTTTTGTCGTATTTTGGTTGTGTTTTCGTGTTTTGTGTGTTTGATTTGTGTAGGATAGGTTTTGGGCATAAACGAGCATTTTTGGTAGAGTTTTGGAGGAAAATCGCACGTGTTTGGAGTTTTGAGGTGTCGACCGGCCGAGCAGGGCAAACAGAGGGCTCGACCGGCCGAGCCATGACTGATCGGCCGAGCCAGGCCACAGAAAGGTGGCTCGGTCGAGCCACTTCGACCGGGCGAGCCTGGACGGTTTTTTCCAGAATTTTGGCGGTTTCCAGCTTCGACCGGGCGAGCCATACTTCGACCGAGCAATCCGAGGCCCTGTTTTCTTGTCTATAAAAGGGGAAAAGTCAGTTATTTGAAGAGCTTTTTGTCATTTTTCATGAATCTAGTTAGGATTTCACGATTCATCCAAATTCTAGAGTATCTAAGAGCTTAATTCATCAATCCTTGGAAGAGAAGTGAAGATTCAAGGTGGTAGATCAAGGCATACAAATCCAATTGGGGAAGATTCCAATCTCTACTTTTCAAATTGTAATGGATGTAATTGATTTCAACTTTGTATTTGTACAATTGAAAGGTATGATGTTCTAATTCATTTTGGATGTTGATTTGAGTAAGGATGCATGATAATTTGGTTTGAGAATTGTTTGTTTACTTTCCTTTGAGAGCTTGAATTGCATTAGAACTTGTTCCTTACCTCCTAGGTGTAGGTAATAGCCAGCTTAGGAGGTAGTTGATGTGAACGCTGCAGCCAATACGCGGGCGGAATCGTCGTGAATAGTGTAGATTCATTTGATTTTAGTTCCAATCCATGTGTGGTGCTAGGTCGTATGGCAATAATTGACGAACTATTTGGAGTGGTCTAGGGCTTAATAACGTGATGGTTTGCAAGTCTTAGATCATCAACCGTTAGCTCGCCGTGACAAGGGGTTAACGAGTGTAGGGTCGATTGCTCAATCTCCTAGGAATTAAAATGTGTTTACATCAATGATTAACCTAATTTGATTGCATCTACACTCATCTCAACATCCTATCTTCCTAATTTGAGAATTTGATTGTCTTGGTTTACCGATTTGGGAAGGGATTGATCAATTGATGATTGTTGGTTTAATTCAATGTTTGTCATATATTGTTAGCATAGGTTTAAATTGAATGTTTAGATTGATAGAAACTACTCAACGATTGTATCATGCTTAGCTATAAGACTTTGCCATAGTATCTCGGTATTCTAGCGGGCGAAGCGGGGAAGGACCTGGATTTGACAAATATTATTCTTGTGTAGTTAGAGGTTTAATTTGATTGAACTTTTAGCCGCATCAAGTGGCGGCAGTGGTGCTCGAGCCCTCCCAACTCCTCTTTTCCCCTCTCGCCGCCCCGCTGCGACGGGGTCTCCATGCGAGAAGAAGGACGAGAGGAATCCACCCGCTCTTGCTCCTTCAGGGTCTTGAATGGAGCGGGAGGAGGAGGAGGTGGAACAGGACCGGGCCCAGTCTGAGGCCTCTTCGGGGGATTAGCCTCCCGAAGTTTGGCTTTCTCTTTGTCACGGGCCCTCTTTTTGTCTTGGAGGGCTTTGGTGACCTGCTCCGCGCGTTCTGCTTCGCAGTCACCCTCGAGCGGACCATATTTCGGGGAAGTTCGGCAAGTCAACCATCAAGATCGAGGAAGGTGGAGGTTGTGACAGCGCAGCCCTGCTGGACTAGTCACCACACACGGTCCCCATCAGATACGTGATTAAGCACGGTCCGCATGTGCTTGTTTGGCATCGGTGAGTACCGGAAAACTTCTCCCTTCAAAGAAAGAAAGAAATATCAGTACAAAATACCTGTTAGAATATTACCTAAAAATTCTTCCACCCAATGATTGGCGTCCCGCCGTGTAGGGAGAAACTCCGGATTCACCGGATCGAGCTTCAGGAAAAAAAATTTATTCCACCACCCCGGCGAGTTCGAAAGAGGTGTTTTAATCAACGTCGACCTCCCATATGCCCACATAGTGAAGTAATAATAGTGCTTATCTGTGCACTGGTTCAGCCTATACATACTGTGCCACTCCCTCACAGTGGGAAGGCCAGTTCAAGGTCCATCCAGACAAGTGCACCCCAACCAGATGGCACCAAATGTAGGGGGAGAGATGGAAGGGAGAGAAATTGTACAAGGCTAGAACTTCACTGAAAAAGGGATGTATGGGCAGCCCGACCCCGTTCTCCATCGCCGCTATGAAAAATGCTGCGAACCCGGCCAGCGGATCGAAGCACCTTCGGCTGGCTTTAGGAATGATATAGACGATGTTGTGACAGGGCACCGAGTCTGCCAGGGCCTTCATTGTGTCCTTAGTGACCCCCAAAACAGCGCCCAGAACTCGGTGGGTACGCCATTTATCGGGCAAAACCCAATCACCAGCCACCTCGGGCTCCGGGATGACCATGTCTATTTTGCGGTCGGCACCACTAGTCTCACCGCCCCCATCATCTGATCCAGCCCATGGATCATTTCAAAAAGCATCTTCTCGTCATTAGAATAGAAGACGAGGTGGGTTCTTTGGCGGGCTCCTCAACACTTTTCCTTTTGCTGGACAGCCTAGGCCTCTCCGGCCCCTGGAAGAGAAGACTCCAGTCAGGTCGAGTGAAGTTTGCTGCGAGAAGGAGTGAACGGTGGCATCGGGTTAAACTCCCCGAGCCAAAGTTTTCACAGTTTTGTGAATCGGATTCAGAAGAAGACATTTTAAAGAAGACCTCGAAATAAAATAAAACCTAAAAGCAAGAAAAAATAGGGAGGCGAGCCCTGGTCAGCCCACGTCCGTCTCATACACAAGTAGAAAACCTTAGCTCTATTTTCCCAGAACTTTCGATGAAACAGAACTCAAGAAATAAGACGATAAGAAAGAGGGAGAGACTACCTTTCGAAGATAATTACACTACAACAAAAAAGCTGATAGACAACAGTTTAAAACTGTTGTCGTAGGGTATTTTTGACTGTTGTTGTAGGTGGTGTTGTCGTAGGGGTAAAAAAAGTAAGCTTATAGACAACGGTTATTAACTGTTGTCGTAGATACATACGACAACAGTTGATAACCGTTGTCATAGGTCTCAACAAACTGTTGTATATATCTCTACGATAATGCTTTTTCATACACTCCACGACAACGCTTTTACATCTACGACAACGGTTTCCTGACTGTAAATAACAATTGTTTTAAACTGTTGTCGTAGGTTTTTTTTTAATAATCAGTTTGCAAACAAAATAATATAATTGAATAATGAAATTCAGATCACAAATGACCATTAATAAATCCAAAATACAAAAGAAACATTTATCCTTCAATTCCCAAAATACAAATGTACCAAAATACAAAATAAATATTTGTACGTCAATTAATATCCTAAAATAAAAAATAAACATCTGTCCATCATACATGATTTTGAACACATTCAGCCCATTCCTTGCGCACAACATCAATGTCCTCAGAGGAGTAACTGTTATTGAACTGTTAAACAAAACAACAAAAAATATATATATTATATATAGATTAGAATAATATGAACAACAATGATGTAAAGGTAGCATAACTGGAACTATATGCATATAACCCTGCCCTCTTGGAGAGAATATATTCACCATGCATTACACAGCAGTGCACTCAACTCAATCAATCAACCCCCGTAATTCCGACCATGCAAAAAACAAACTGTAATAATACCCCTCACAAAACCATCGTGTTCATCCTTGTCCAGTACCATATCTAGAATAGAGCCTCTCAAATTAGTAGATGTCAATGATATAGATTGCTTTTGTGCAATAAACTCTCCCTATATCAAAATATAATGAAAATATGTCAAATAATCGAAAAAAATAAATAATTGTTAAACTGGGGGCAGAATACTTAATTTTAAAAAAATGATTCAAGAATTAGTAACAAATTAGTTGAGCCACAAACTCCTTAAGACCAATGTTTGAAATGAACCCTGAAGAAAAGCTATAATCTTTATTAGGTGGGCTATTAAACCACAGTAGTCATGAAATATAAAAAATTCATATAAAAGGCTCGAAAAAGCATAAGTTTTAAAAGGTATCAATGCCTCATAAGTAAAATTAAAGCATATGTCTCTATCATCATAGAAAGAGTAAATAAAAAGAAATCTGCTATCGCAAATACACCAAAAAACTCAACCAAGACAGCAGATTGTAGTTCCAAACTCCTAAATAATGTAATCTCTTGTTTACTAACAAAACAAAGTTGAAATAAAATTCCTAATTTGCTAAATCTTTTAATATATTTCCCTATTTTCCCAAATTATTATTATTATGTTTGTTGTTGTTATTACTATTATTATTGACTTTTCTTTGGAAACTCTTGAATATGATTCACAGAGATGTCAGCATCTTTCTGCTACAGGTATGGTTTTATGCACTTCACTCTGTTCAAGGGAGATATAATTGGTTTTTCTGTTTCTTGCTGTTTCTTTTTTGCAGTAAGATCATGTTTCCTTCTGTATAATTCCTTCTACTCTTTTACTTCATTATTTTCTACCCTACCAGTTTGACCTCTAAAGTTCAGATCTCAGAAAGAGAAATGAGCAAACCTGGATGTAATACTTTATAGTTCCATGCTAGTGATTTAGTACTGTGATGAAGGAATTAGTCTTTTCAGTTCTCATAGAGCTCCTAATCCAGCAGATAACCTCTTTAAAGGAAAATTCGCCTTCCTATTTTATGACAGCACCATCAAATTCTATGTTAGATGCTGGAAGCATAATAGTTTTCTGTTTTCCTTTTTAATTCAATGACAAGCATGATTGTGAAAGATAAACTACAATTACACAGATAACATCAAGTTACTATGACAAATACACCAAAAACTCAACCAAGACAGCAGATTCAACACTAAAAATGCAGTCTTTAGGTCAAGAAAAATGGCTTAGAATCATAGACAAGAGAGCATGATGATTAACTTACAATCTTAGCAACTTTTTCTTTTAGGTCATCTCCTTCATATATTGCTTTGCTGACCTTCTAGATATTCTCCTTCTCCAATGATGAGTTCATATTTTCACTCATTATTGGTTTGATTTATCCTTGTTTTTAGTTGTATTTTAGTTTATTTTCTTTATTTTTATTGCATGAGTCACTCTAGGAGGGTATTGCGCTTGTAGTGGTGTATTTTTGCAGGTTTGAGGTCGAATTCACCGAAAATCTATTCCGAAAGCAGTGACGTGCAAGAGTAGCAGTGAAGGATTTCCCCACACAAGGAATTCGGTCTATTAGAGCATAACAATGGATAGAGCTTCGAGTTAGCTTTCCAACGCAACTGGAATCGGGTCAATCAGATTTTGGGAGTGAAAGTTATGGCCAAAATCGTGAGACCGCGCAGACGGGGCAGATCGACTTCGACCGACGCGAGAGTCGACATCGACCGAGGTGCAGAACACGCGCGTCGATCGATGCAGACCCGCGTCGACCGACGCGAATATTTTTGACAAATTTCTGGAAGGTTTTCACGAATCTTGGGCGAGATTTGGCCAAAATTGAAGAGATATATCATATTGGAAGCCTTGAAGACTCAAGATTAAAGATATACTCATTGTAGGACATGGAACGATAGCTATGCATCAAATCTAATCCTATCTCCTATAGAATTCAGCCTTGTAAAGCCCAAATAAACACTATAAATACCCTTCTAGGCTAGTTTATTCAGTGGACTTCAATCCCTATATGAACATTAGTTCATATATCATTCTCAACCTCAATTTCTGTAGTTAGAGTTTTTATTTATTTTATGCACTTTTGAATATCAGTTTTTATTTTTTATGCAAGTTTATTTTAGTTTAATTATGTCTTTTATTTCTAGGGTTTGATATTAATTTGGATGCAAGTTTATGATTTATTAATTAGGTTCATGATTCCTGTGTTTATTTTATAATTATAGATTAATTTAAGGACCGAGAGGTGACAATTAATTTAGATGTCTAGCTATTGATAGAAGGACCGAGAGGTGAATATTGATAGTGAGATTAGGAATGCATGATATACTCTATACTGTCCGACCAAGAAGTATTAGATTGTAGGAATTAAACTAATTTGCATATGAGATTGACTAATTTGGTGTTCTTGAGACCGAGAGGAGATAGTCACTAGTTAGTAATCTAGGTTATATTTGCCCGACCAAGGAAATATATCATTATTGCAGTATTCCACCAGTTGATTTAATTGATTCCTACATGTTGTCCATAACAATATTTCTGCCCTAGGATCTGTGTTTTGCTTTATTTAATATAAGTTTATATTTTATTTTCTTTGCCTAGTTTAATAAACCAAATCTGATTTCTTAAGTACTCAAACAATTAATCTGAAACTGTGTTTTAGTACATAGGACTATTTCGCATATCTTTTCTCTGTGGGTTCGACATCCGAGTTATGAATCTATTTGGTATTAGATAGAGTTTCATCCTGTTATTAGTTTGCTTTGAGGATTGCTGGATTGGGTTTTATTTACTCAAATGGTCCCGGTTTATCAGGGTATAACTTGGCAGCGGAAAATGTGTTAGTTCGTTTCTTGCACTCTGCTGGTTACTCAGCTGACTGGGACCTTGTCAGCTGGTAAGTCAACTGGCACTATGAGTACTCAGCTGACTGGCTGGTCAGCTGATAGCTCAACACTTAGAATATTTTAAGTCTAGTTTGCACAGTTATCAGTTTTCAGATATACACCAGCACTTGAGTGCTGGGTTTCAAATACAAATTTAAATACTGAAAGCAGATAAAGGCAAAGGATTTTTATAGTGGTTCGATCAACTGATCTACGTCCACTCTCCAGTCGACTCACTGGAAATTCACTATAAGAGTAATCCGGTACAAAGTTCCTACGATCTATCTCCAGCTGGTAAATGCCCCGTCTACCAGTCCACTGGATCAACCGCTCCCGGTCCTTGTCCTTCTTCAACTCTCGTCAGATGGATGGAGTGCGAGCACGTCACTTCAACCTCCTCCTCTGACTAGTTGGGTGTTGAGTTCTCCCAAGAACGTAAATCCTCTACGGCAAACTGCCCGTAATAACTCAAGAGCTGGCTGGCTCTAGAGCTGCTATGTTCTTCCTCAGAAAGAGAAAGAACACCAAGTGAGGTCTAAACTTACAAGCAGGAAGCTTGAAGTCTCGTGTTTGAAAGATATCAACACACGGAAAAGCTTTAAAGAAAGCCTCGAAAGATGCTTGCTTGCTTGCAATGAATGTTCGTTCTTTCGGTAGTTGGAGAGTATTGAATGTTCAGGATGCAAGCGTCTTAAATGTTGGTGGTTCCAACCTATTTATAGACGCAGGATCTCATTTAAAATTCTAGCCGTTTGGACACATCCGGAATGGGTCTCTGTCCTCGGATGTACTTCAGACGGCGGCAGGTAGGAATTTCAGGAAAACGCCATACCTGTGTCTGCTTTTTCTGACACAGACCTCTTTGTGTCAGAACGGCATTATTTCGTCAGTACGAGGAATCGCAACTGGTGTCTTGAACTGATAGACTTTAAGGTATCCTCCCTTAAAGTCATACTTTGTCAGTATATTCCTCAGACGAATCTTCTTTTTGTCTCTAAGACTCTGGGAGAGCGAATCTTCAATTCTGCTGGTAACCTCCGACTGGTAGAACATGCTGGTGATCTTGTGCTGGCAGTCTCTGCTGGTGACTTAGCGCTTGCACAATCTTAGTCTACCAATTTGTCTGGATGTTATCTCTTGAAATCTCCCGTGACTGGTGGCTTCACCGCTGGTGAATAGTGTCAGCCAGAACACATATTCTGCTGGTGAACAGTAACCAGTCAATAGCTCTACTCCATGCTGATGAACAGTGTCAGCATGAGTCTTTGTCAGTCGCTTTTGCTGGTGAGACTTCTCTCAACTGGTAAGCACATCTCATGCTGGTGAACAGTAGCCAGCATGAGTCTTGATCAGCTACGACTTACAACTCAAAAGACCTAAACAGGACTTTACATTTGAGACTAGAGCTATTCTAGAGACAAACTGACGCTGGTTGGACTTAGGATTTGATCCACCAAAACACTTAAACACCAAATCAAAGATCTAAGCTATCAACTGGGGAAGGGAAACTTAGCCAAATTTCCCAACAATTTCCCCCTTTTTGGTGCGATCAAAGCCTAACCAGCGAGCACTCAGCTGATGAGGAAAGTTACAGAATATTTCAGGGTTTTACAAGTAAACCTATCAGATCTAAACCCATGAAAATACTTCCTCACATCAGCTCTAACCTAAGGATCTTCCCCCTCAAACTGGGAGAGATATTGCTCGATTAAATTATGAAGTAAGAATCTGAGCCAGGTTAGAATTAAAAAATAATACCAAATGGAGTGCTAGTGCTGATTACACAAAATGTGTAAGTTCAGCTGGTAAGTAAAAATCAGTAGACATTAGTTGGACAATGAGAAATTGTCGTCAACCCGTCAGTAATCAATCCATTAATGATGTGAAATTACAAGTACAGGAAGGACAACTGACTAGTCTAGACTGGTACAAAATTACTTACACAAAAAAATGAAGAGTACAAGACCTATGGCTGAGATGAGGATCCAGGTGATTGACTTCGATTAGCTAGGTTCCTCAAGATCTCAGTAAGAGCCGCCATGTCTTGTTCCCTCTTCAAACGCTCCTCAGCAGCAATGCGACGCTCTTCTGCAGCAAGCCGAGCCCTTTCCTCGTCAGCGACTGCTCGCGCCCTTTCCCCCTCTTGGATCCGCACCAAAAAGGAGTTCACCCCAGAGGTGAAGGCCTCCATTTGTTGCGCCATCTCTGCTCGGAAGGAGGAAAAGCGCTGGTCCATCCTGGTATCAATGAGAGCAACCAGTTGCGCAGGCGGATGGACCTCGGAGAGAGGCTCTGCTGGCAGCTCCATCGAAGTAGAGGGCACATCAGATGAGGCCTCAGCCATCACAGTGTCAGCTCCAGTTGGCCCCTCTACGACTCGCTCTGCAGCGGCTGCTGGAGCATCTGCTGGTACTGCTGTTGCTGCTGCTGCTGACTCCTCTTCTGCGGTTGACTCCTCCACCAGCATCTCAGCTGATGCTGGCGGGAATTGTTTGGAAACGGTGGGTGTATCAACTTCCACCACCTGCCAGTCGATGTGTTCAAGGGATACAACATTGGGAACACCAGCGACTGCAGTGGTCAGCCACCAAGGGCGGGATGGATCCTCTTCCACCACATGATCAATCAGCAATGCAGTGGCCGCCATGTCGAACAAGATGCCAAAGTATGGGAGGATCGTCGGGAGAGCTACCAGTATCCGGATGCGTCTGAGCGCGTATATCATCTGGTAGCCACGGCTGGATCGGTGGAACTGGAGAAAAGGTATGGCGATTTTCCTTGGTCGCGGAAGGCCGGAGCTACCAGTCAGCCTGCGGTATGTAGCAATTTTCTCCATACGGCGCTTGATCCGCCTGACCGACAGCTGCTGGGGGCTATCAGCATCTGTATCCATGAAGGAGTTAGCCCACTCCTCTTCCGCACGCCAGTAACCCAATCCAAACCTGGCATAAAGAACCGCCCTCTTCTCCACCGTCAGCTGGCGGTGGCACCGGTTGAAAATTTTCCACCGCCGGAGCTCCAGGAAGAGATCCGCGTTCTCTCTCCACAAATCCTGGAAGTCGTCAAATAACTCCTCATCGACGACGTCCTCCACTTCTATTGAGATATTCGCAGCATACTCGTACAGAGTACGATTGAAGTACTCTACTGGTTGCAACGGCAAGCACCAGTCATATATCCTCATGGCGTAGACTGACTGGTGGGGAAGCCCGCTGGTGGGGATGATATTGAACATGGAGAATTCTGGCACCCTTGAGTTGTAGAATGCCAGTTCCCCGCGACGCTCCCACCTATGGACTCCTGTCACTTGCGCCTCGTAGGTCTCCTCATCAATCTGATGGTAATGGTGGACACCCAGCATATAAGGTTGCCTGTGACGGGGTTCTGCACGTGCTGGTGTCGAGGAGGATGCCGCTGGTCGCCCGGATGTGGATGTCGAAGCATCTGAGGAACGGGGGCGACTGGCACGAGCTTTAAGCTCAGCCTCGAAATCTGGAAATAAATCCTTGGGCTCCATCCTCTGGATAGTAGAGCGCTGGACTACTGGTGGCTGCTCCTCATCTTCTTCAAGATTGATCATTGGAGCCTTGTCAGCAGCCTTGCCACCAGTCTCTACCTCCATCTCAGTGGCTTGCTCTTCCACCACTACCTTCTCCTGATCCTCAGAAGAATCCGCCAGTTTTACCGGGATGGTCGCCCGTTCTTCTACTCCTCCGCTGGCTTCCCCTTGCGCAGTCAGCGGGTCTAGCGCAGCTCCTCCACTGGCTTCCCTTTGCGCAGCCAGTGGGACTTCTTCATCACCTCCACCACCCCCTTGCGCGGGTGGAGGGACTTCAGCCACTTCCTCTTCCTTGTATTCATCAACCAGATTGAATACCTCTTCGTCAGTGCCCAGCACCACCAGGTGTTCAAATGTCTCTTCAGAAAAGAGCTCGCCTTGCGGTGCTGGTGCGGATCGGCTGGCACTCGGAATTTCATGGGCTTTCCCTTTGCCCCTGGTCGCCAGCCTCAGTTGCTCCTCTATTTCCTCCTGGCGCCTGGCCTCAGTCTCAGCCTTGATCTGAGCAAAGCGCTCATCCCTGGTCGCCAGCTCCGCCTCTCTCTTCTGCTTCGCCAGCAGAGCTCGGAGCTTTGATTTGGCCTGTTTCTTCCTCACAATGGAGGCACTTCTCTCCTTCTTCGCCTGCTCCACCACCAGCTGAGCCTGGGTCATAATCCTCTTACGCTTACGGCTCATTCTCTCCAGCGTCTCCTCTTCAGTCAGCCCTAGTATGTTCTTCTTGACTGGGATGGAGATTTTCCCAGATTCTGGATTGTATGCCACGGCTTGCGGGGGCTGCTGGTGGTGAGAGAACTTAGGCTTCTTGCGGGAAGACTTCTTGGTGACTGGCGCCTGCTGAACTGGCTGAGGGCGCCTGCCAGAAGCCTCCACTTCCGCCTCCTCCATTTGGGTAAAAAGAGACTCAGTCTCCATCTTCCTTTTCAACTCGGCCCTTGCCTCCTCAGTCAGCGGCTGTGCCATGACTGGCACCTGCTCCCCCTTATCCTCCTCTTCTTCCTCCGAAACAACCGTGGCTGGGTCGACTGCTGTCTTTCCCTTCAGCCTCCGCGGCTTATGGTAGTCAGGGCGGGGCAGCTTTGCCTGCTCCTTGGTGGGCGGAATGAAATCCGAACTCACCAGTTGCTCCCCCTGGTCCACTCCATCTCCAATCTCTATCTCCAAAATATGGCTGATCCGCAGCCCAAAGGATACGGAGTGAGTGAACGTCCCATCAATTGGAATGTTGATGTTGCGATCAACATTCTCCAGCAGTCTCCCGAAAAAGAACTCGGCCCAGTTCCCTTCCACTCCATCCACCAGCGCGCACATCACGGAGAATTTGCGCAGGCTCAACTCAGCATATGAGCCAACTTCGCACTGCAGCATCCTGACGACGATGTCGCACACCATCTGCCACCAGTCGTCCATCTCCGACTTCCGCATTCCAGTGCGAAAACTCGTCACCCCCTCCCTCTTCCACTGAGTCCACCGCCTCCTGAACTCCTCTACATTGTTGTGGAGGTAGGTGGCTATCTCCATTCCCTCGTTCCTCAATCCGAACA
>JAPKLW010006647.1:0-16886 GCA_026898455.1 Plectranthus barbatus
AGTAAACAAACAATTCTCATACCAAATTCTCATGCATCCTTCCTCAAATCAACATCCAAAACGGTTTAGAACTTCATACCTTTCAATTGTGCAAATACAATTTGGAATACAATGAACTTCATTACAATTTGAAAGTAGAAATAAGATTCTTCCCCAATTTGGATTGGTTGACTTGATCCACCACCTTCAATCTTCAATCTCTTACAAGTATTGATGAATTTAGCTCCTAGAAGCTCTAGGACTAAGATGAATTTGAAATGGAAAAATAGAATCTAGGGAGAAATCTACTATCGTATGTGAAAAGTGACAAAAGTTCCTCAAATAACCGCTCATTCCCCTTTTATATGCAAGCAATCAGGCCCTCGGATCGCCCGGTCAAAATTTGGCTCGCCCGGGCCACCAAAAACTGCCAGAAACTGCCAGAAACCGACTTGGCTCGGCCGATCGAAACATGGCTCGACCGAGCCAAGTCCCAGCCCGAACCCGCTCGACCGGTCCTGCACAAGCTCGACCGGTCGAGCTCTCTGAACCAACTCTGTAGCTTCGCTCGGCCGGTCCTGCCATAGCTCGGCCGGTCGAGCTCTCTGAAGTCCCGCTCGGCCGATCCTGCCCACGCTCGGCCGGTCGAGCCTCCAAACTCCAAAACCTTGCGATTTTCCTCCAAAACTCCACCAAATATGCTTGTTTACGCCAAAAACCTATCCTACACAAGTCAAACACACAAAACACGAAAACACAACCAAAATACAACAAAAACATATGATACGGGAGTAAAATAGCCACAAACAAGCATGTTCACATATCAAAATACGGGTCATTTTACGCACGTATCATAACCCCCAAACTTAAACCTTTGATTGTCCTCAATCAAAACAAAGCAAAGTAATCAATCTACCTCTTCAAACAACCTCATAGCTCATCATAGTCATCTTAGCATGCTCTTATCAAACGAGATTATCACCTAACTTTGTGACACGGTTAATGCCAACGACTCAAATCACTCATCAACATTGGATAAAGAAATGAAAGCACTCCCTTACGTGTTTAGGGTTTGAAGAGTTCTCTCATGCACAAGATATCGAGCACAATTTTCATAGGCTTGAAACAATTCTCACCACTATACTACAACGAGTTGGCTCCTAAAATCACAAAGGTCTTTGTTTTTGGTTATAACGTGGCTTACTAGAAGGTAGGTGGTTTTGGGCCAAAGTGACTAAACTTCTCAATTTCCCAAAACCCCCAAACTTATATTCTTCAATCCACTTTTAACCTCGAGGCTTTTCAATCACAATTCTCATATATTTTTCTTTCTTTTTCTTTCCTCTTCTTTTCTTTCTTTTCTTTCTCAATCTCTTTTTTTAGCACCCTCAATTTTTTCATGGGGCTATTCATTTTCTTCTCTCTTTTCCTTTCCTCTTTTTTTTTTTCATTCGAAGTACCAAAATTTTTGTTGATACCCCTTTTTTCTAGGATTCACATCAATCCATACTCAAACATTTATTGCCTCAACAATCACAACTCCAAGATACCAAGCAACTCCCAACCCAACTCTCAACTCCGTATTCACCCTCATACACTCATTCCCCCAAAATATGTCCTAATAATTTGAAGAAAATTCACCATTAAGCTCAATCACGGAAATCAAGGGTATGAAGGGCAAAATTATAATATCACCACCTTATACTCCCGAAGTGAAAGGTAGGGCTAAGAATCGATGGCCTAAGATCATTTTTTAGTTACCAAACCCACATCAAATAGATAGAGAATATATTCAAGTTCTAGATCTTGTGCTCTCAACCTTGCCACTCACAATCGAAATAGATATGAAAATATCAAGGCTCAAATTTCACGGCTTTTGTCAAGTCCTAGGCATTAACCTTGCACAAAACTCGGCAATTCAAAAGTTAAACTCGAACATGCATCGAAAACTAGATTCCGCCCTATCATAGGTCAAAGTAGACATCAAACTCCACTAAGTAAATCATGATTCAAACCTCAAGTCTAGTTCGGGTTCAACACGCACACACAAGCACACAACATCCTAAACACAATCTACATTCCAAAACATAATTTAATGAATCTAATTGGTAGAAAGAATGATAGAAAGCGTTACCCATCGGCACACACGATCAAACCGCTCTCCATGCCTTATTTGTACCTACTAAATCAACACAAACACCACCAACAATTTAGCATAAACAAGGCAATAAAGCTCTCATAACCACCAACTTCCACAAACCAATATTCAACAAAAATAAGACCATATTCACCATTTCCACCATTCATTCCAAACCATTCACATATCCACACACCAAAAGCCAAATAGAAAGAATTAACCACATGCAAGCTTGCCAAAATATTCATCCATTCATCATAACAAAAATCATCATAATCATCATTCAAATCCCAATTCAAATTCAAAGTAGGAGTAGATCATAAGTACAACCATATCAAATCAAAATATCCAAATTCAACTAAACTACACTAATCTAAAAAGTGTCATAAAGATAGAGAGATAGAGAAGAGAATGAACCAGAGCACCAACTACCGACACTTCCCCCCAAACTTAGTCAAGTGAGACTAAGTTTGTAAAAAGGTAGTCGGGGCGTCATTGCACATCCCTATCCTGCTGCGGCTGTTGACTCCCGGATGGGTTGCCTCCCATCAAGCGTTGTTTAAAGTCCATAGCTCGACTGCACACCTCAATTAACAAAAGAAACCTCAAAAACCACATTAGGTCGATAATTAACATAATATGGTTTTACCCGATGACCATTCACCTTAAAACAAGGACCATTCTCACGTGCGATTTCCAGCGTACCATTATCACAAATTTCCTTCACAATAAATGGACCCGACCATTTAGAACGAAACTTACCGGGCATAAACTTCAACCGTGAATTAAAGAGTAGGACTAAATCTCCGGGAGCAAAAGATTTACGGCGAATGTGCATATCATGAAACTTCTTGGTACGCTCCTTGTAAATCTTTGAATTCTCGTAAGCTTCATTTCGGAATTCATCCATTGCATTCAAATGCAAAGCTCGCTCCCCTTGAGCCTTTCTCCAATCGACATTGACCATCTTCAAAGCCCAGTAGGCTTTATGTTCCAACTCAACGGGCAAATGACAGGACTTCCCAAATACCAATTGATAAGGGGACATACCAATCGGAGTTTTAAAAGCTGTTCGATACGCCCACAAAGCATCATCTAAATGCTTAGACCAATCTTTACGGGAAGCTACCGTCTTTTCTAAAATAGCCTTGATTTCTCGGTTAGCAAGCTCCGTCTGACCATTAGCTTGAGGATGATACGGGGTAGTTATCCGATGCTTCACTCCATATCGGGCTAACAAATTCTCCAATAGTTTGTTACAAAAATGACTTCCCCCATCACTCACTAAGGCTCTCGGAATACCAAAACGTGTAACTAATCTTTGCAAAAATTTCAACACAACTTTAGCATCATTAGTAATGGTTGGACAAGCCTCAACCCAGCGAGATACATAATCAACAGCCAGCAATATATACTGATACCCGCAGGATGAAGGAAATGGGCCCATAAAGTATATCCCCCATACATCAAACAAATCGACTTCAATAAAGAGTTTAGAGGGCATCTCATCCCTACGGGTAATCGAGCCTGTTTTCTGACACCTATCACAAGCCTTGACAAAGTTTATACAATCATGGTAAATAGAGGGCCAGTAGAAACCACAAGAGAGTACCTTTAATGCCGTGCGGTTAGCAGCAAAATGACCTCCACTCTCCGACGCATGACATTCCTCTATTATCCGTCGCCAGTCGCTTTGATGAACACACCTTCTAATGATTCCATCTGCACATCTGCGAAACAAAAAGGGCTCCTCCCAATAATAAAACCGCATATCCTTAAGGAATTTCTTCCTTTGATGGGGTTTAAAATCAGGAGGAAATACTCCGGCAACAAGGAAATTTGAAAAATCAGCATACCATGGAATATTATAAGCCACAAATAAAATATGTTCATTCGGAAAACTCTCATTAATGCCTGCATCAGGCTTATCTCCTCCAACAGGTTCCTCTAAACGAGACAAATGATCTGCTATAACATTCTCACAACCTTTCCTATCCCGAATCTCAATATCAAACTCTTGCAACAGTAGAATCCACCTAATGAGTCTAGGTTTTGCATTCAGTTTTTTAAACAAATATCGTATAGCTGCGTGATCCGTTTACACAATCGACCTAGACCCTACCAAATAAGCTCTAAATTTATCAAAAGCATACACCACAGCTAGAAATTCTTTCTCAGTAACAGTGTAATTGCATTGAGCTGAATTTAGAGTTTTACTAGCATAAGCAATCACCCTAAACACTTTCTCCCTAACTTGACCCAAAGCTACCCCAAGGGCTACATCACTAGCATCACACATCAACACAAATTCTTCATTCCAATCAGGTGAAATTAAAACAGGAGAAGTCACAAGAGCAGTTTTCAATTTCTCAAAAGCACATACACATGCTTCATCAAAAATAAATGGTACATCTTTCTCCAACAAACAACACAAGGGTTTAGTTATTTTAGAGAAATCTTGAATAAATCGCCTATAGAACCCAGCATGGCCTAAAAAACTCCTAACCCCTTTCACTGTTTTTGGAATAGGTAATTGCTCGATAGCACATATCTTGGCTTTATCTACTTCCAAACCCTTACAAGAAATTTTATGTCCTAATACAATTCCCTCGCAAACCACAAAATGACATTTTTCCCAATTGGGAACGAGGTTTATATCTTCACATCTAGCAAGAACAATTTCTAAGTTTTTCAAACATGCATCAAAAGAATTTCCAAAAACTGAAAAATCATCTATAAATACCTCCATAATATCCTCCATGAGCCCATGGAAAATTGCCATCATACATCGTTGAAAAGTAGCCGGCGCGTTACACAACCTAAATGGCATCCGTCGATAGGCAAAAATCCCATAAGGGCATGTAAAAGCAGTTTTATGTTGATCCTCCGGTGCCACCATAATTAGATTGTAGCCAGAATAGCCATCCAAAAAACAATAGTGAGAACGCCCTGCAAGACGATCAAGCATTTGGTCAATGAATGGTAAAGGAAAATGGTCTTTACGAGTAGCTAAGTTCAAAGCACGATAATCTATACAAAACCGCCACCCCTTAGTCAATCTCTCCATAACCTCTTCTACATTGTCCTTTACCACTTTCTCAAATCCCCCTTTCTTTGGCACCATATGCGTTGGGCTCACCCACTCACTATCACTCGGGGCATAGATGATATTATTATCTAACAGCTTAAGCACCTCCTTCTTCACTACTTCTTGCATCATAGGATTCAACCTCCTTTGAGGTTGTCGCTTTGGTTTGCACGTCTCCTCAAGAAGTATCTTATGCATGCAAATGGCCGGACTAATTCCTTTTATATCAGAGAGTTGCCAACCGATGGCTGACCGATGCATCCTCAAGACACGCAACAATTTCTCACTTTCACACCCCGAAAGTCCGGTTGAGATGATCACCGGATAGGACTCATTTTCCCCCAAGAATGCATACTCTAAATGATCCGGTAACTTCTTCAATTCAACTTCCGGCGCTTTATTCCTCAACTCCAACTTCTTTTCCTTAGCTCTATCTTCCTCTTCTTTTGTTCTTAATTCCAAGAACTTAGCTTCCTCATTTACCAAGTTAGCCGGAAAATTATCCAAAATTCGGGCATACTCCCCAATATCTTCCCTTACTTCCTCTTTGTTGCCAACTACATCGATCGAGAAGATTGAATTTTGTAACACCTCTTCTAACGCCTCTCTTCTATCTCCTTCCTCACAACTCTTGCCTTGCACAACTTCTATCACATTGCATTTTTCCTCTTTCTCATCCTCCACACTCCTCTTCATGGCATCCGGGAATGAAAAAGTGATCTTTCTCCCATCGAATTGAAAAGTTAATTGACCATTCTTCATGTCAAACAGTGCTCCTCCGGTTGACAAAAATGGTCTCCCCAAAATAAGAGGAACATCTCCATCATCTTCTATATCAAGCACCACAAAATCAGTTGGAAAGATAAAATCTTGCACCTTGACCAAAACATCTTCCACAACTCCTTTGGGATACGACAAAGATCGGTCTGCCATTTGAAGTGTCATGGTGGTTGGCTTGATTTCCCCTACTTCCAATTTCTTGAACAAAGATAAAGGCATTAAGTTGATGCTCGCACCCGAATCACACAAAGCCCGAGTTACTTCACTTCCCCCAATTACACATGAAATAGTGAAACTACCCGGGTCTTGCCTTTTAAATGGCATCTTCCTTTGAATAACAGCACTACACTTTTCAAATAAATTCACCGTCTCATATTCACCAATGCCATACTTACTCTTTTGAGTGAAAATTTCCTTCAACATCTTAAGGTATCCCGGCATTTCTTGTAATACTTCCAATAGAGGAAGATTTATTTGAATCTTGCTCATGTGCTCAAGAAATCGATCAAACTTCTTGTTCTTCCTACTCCTTGCAAACCGTTGAGGATAAGGCATAATAGGAATTTCATCCTTGGCCACTGATTTTTTTACATTCACGTCTTGTTCTTTAGCTTCCCTTGGTATAATTTCTTCTTCCTCCTTAAATGTAACCCTCTTTCCAATAACTCCATCGGTCTTCTCCTTTTCATCTTCTTTTGCCCCTTGTTTCGGTCCATCATAAGAGAGCCCACTTCTAGTGGTTACAGCTCCACAAACGCCTTCAAGAGGATCTTCTTCCTCTTGGCTTATTTGGTGCACTATACACGTTACTTGTGATTTAATTTCTTTCAAACGTTCCTCATTTCTTTCACAATTCCACTCAAGATCCTCCTCATATTCATGTATCTTCTCTTCCTTTTCCAAGTACATTTGATTTGAATTATCCCAACTCGATGGCGATGACCACCCTTCCTCCTTCCATGAGTCAAAAGAATGATCTTTGCTACATGGCTCATACTCAATTTCTTGATGTCTCCTCATATGGTTTTCCAAAGTATAAACATCTCTTCCATATTCCTCATCTTTTCTCTTGACTTCGCGCATCAACCTCTCCATTTGTTCTTGCATTGAAGCCATTTGATCGCGCAACATTTCTATCCCACTTGCTTCTCTCACAGTTTTCATTGCTTTTGGTTCCCATCTTTTTCTGGGCCATTGACTACTATTATTAGCTATCCGCTCGATTAATCTCCAAGCTTCATTCTCTTCCAATTCAAGAAATACTCCTCCGGACGATGCATCCATCAACATTTTCGTCTCATAATCCAATCCACCATAGAATTGGCAAATTAGTTGACTCTTGGACAAATCATGTCGTGGGCACTTACGTAAGAGCTCTCGGAACCTATCCCAAGCTTCATAGATAGGTTCCTCATTCTGTTGCCCAAACAAGATTATCTCTGCCCTTCTTTTCAAAATTAAGCTCGGTGGAAAAAATTTGAAAAGGAATTTCTCCCTTAAGTCTTCCCAAGTGGCTATGCTTGTCTTGTCTAAGCCCTCAAACCAATGCCTCGCCGAATCCCTTAATGAAAAGGAAAATAACCGTAGCCGAATCAAGTCTTGGGGAACTTGATTGATTTTGATGGTATCCGTGATTTCCAAAAATCGGGATATATGCACATTCGGATCTTCGCTAGCATGCCCCCCAAACTGATTATTTTGTATCATCTGTACCAATTGCGGCTTAATTTCGAACTGCGTGGCATTGACTCCAAGTCGGAAACCACCGGTCAACGGCTCTCCTTGAGGTCGGAAAAGATTTTGGAGTGGCCTACGAGGACCATTCCTCTCATTGAGCAACGCCTTCATCAATTCAATTTGCCTTTCTAACTCTCCAATCCTCATAGTATCTTCCCCCGGATTAGCCATTTCCAAATCAATCTCAATACTTTCTTGTCTTTGTTGTGCTTTCCTTTCCAAGAGTTCACAAGCCTTAGACCTCGTGATCATATACAACCTACACTCCACGAAACAATCCAATTACAAGCAAGCAACTAAATCAAACAAACCTAAAATCAACTATTAACAACAAGCTACAAACAAATCTATTCACACAAGCAATATAACAAACACCTAGCCTACAAGCTTCACTTTTCCCCCAATATCTAGCAACCTACTAAATGAAGTCCCCGGCAACGGCGCCAAAACTTGATGCGGTAAAAGTTCAATCACAATAAACTCTAAACCACACTCAAGAATAAAATATCAATCTAAGTTCTTCTCTATTCGCCTACTAGAATACCGAGCTACTCAAGTGAAGTCTTATAGCTAAGCATGATTCATCGTTGAGTTGTTTCTAATCATCTAACCAAGCAATTCAAATCTATTCTAACAATATATGAATAACATGAATTTAACCAACAAAAATTAATCGAACAATCCTTCTCAATATGGTAAACCAAGACAATCACAATTCTCAAGCAAGGAAGATAGGATGTTGAGTTGAGTAGAGATACAATAAAATTTGGTTAATCATTGTTGCAAACATTATTTAATTCCTAGGAGATTGAGCAATCGACCCTACACTCGATAACCCCTTGTCACGGTGAGCTACCGGTTGATGATCTAGAACTAGCAAACAGTCACGTTATTTAGCCCTAGACCACTCCAAATGGTTCGTCAATTATTGCCCTACGACCTAGCACCGCACAAGGATTGGAACTAAAATCGTATGAATTAACACTATTCACGACGATTGATAGCGCGTTTCGCAACGCGCTATAGCTGCAAGTGTACAGACCACTGCAGAGGGCAAGTAATAATTTATCGAACTCAAGGACTGCAGGCTTGAAGTACAATCAAGCACTAAAACGTAGATATCTTACTACTATCCAGGCGAATCATAAAAGGATTTGGTTTTATTTAACTAAACTGATTTTAAAGCAATAATTAAAATAAAAGATTTAATTAACGATGTAGAAAACTAGTGAGAAAACAGGATTCCAGGGCAATCCACTTTGAATATTAAACAAACAACTTTTTCATGCAATTCAATCCCAATTTAATTTCCAGAGATGTGAGCAATCGCGAAAGTGTTATCAGGTGATCCTCTCGGACTCTAAACCATAACATGGAAATAAAAGACCTAGTGACTCCTCTCGGATGCGCAAAAGGACGTTTACTCTTGATAAAAACCTTAGATTTCAAAACCCTTTAAAAGTTCAATTTCTTCTCGGACAATTGTTCTAATAAATCTAATTTATTTGCGTCTTAATTGATAACCTAGACCTCTCGGTTCAAAAATTATCAATTCAAATCACAATTAATGGCCAGTTAATCGCAATTATTAAAAATTCCAAATTAAATTAGAACATCAAAGGAAAAGGAACATTAAATTGCATAAACTGTTGAATGAATAAATACAAAGTTTCAAAACCCTAGAATCCACAAATGGGTTTAGCCAATCATGCTAAATCCCAGAAAAACAAGAGAATGAAGAGTCATAAAATCAGAACACATGGAATTGAAAAACCCGTAAAAGTCTTCAATCTTCGAATCCTGGCATGCTCTTCAAGTTTCCCTTGAATTCTTGTGCATTCCCTCTCTAGCCTCTGGAAATTGGAAAAAATAAATAAGATGGAACGTAGCAGGGTGGAAGGAAGGAACCTTTTTATGACTTTTGGACCTCATATTTATAGATGGGAATTTTTAATTTCAAAAGATATGAGAGAAATCTGTGACTTGGGCCAAAAGATATGCGCAAATACGTTAAATTGCGAAACTGGCGAGTGGAGGATTCACGCCCGGCGAGCGCAGGTTTGGAAAACAAGTCGCCGTTTTTGTCTCGAGGGAAAAAAATATGCGGCCGGCGATCCACCGGCACAGCCGGCGATCGCCGGCCTCAACATGTGGTCGCCGAATTTGACGTGGATCGCCGAAGTGGGAAGCAGGTCGTCGGACTGGAGGGATGAACGTCGGAAATGAAGGTGGATCGCAGGTTTGGAAGCTGTGGTCGCCCTTTATGCCACCCGGTCGCCGGTTGCGTAACTGGGTCGCCGGTTATGCAACCGGGTCGCCGGTTGCGTAAACGACTTGCGCAGTCTCGCGGTTTTGGCCATAACTTTCGCTCCCGAACTTCGATTGACCTGATTCCAGTTGCATTGGAAAGCTAACTCGAAGATCTATCTATTGGTATGCTCCATTAGCTCGAATTCCATGTGTGGAGGAATTTGGGACTGTTTCTTTGAACATAAACTGCTTCCGGAATGGGTTTCCATTGAAACTTGGCCTAAAACATATTTGGGTGCAGTTTTTTCTCACTTCTTCTTCTCCTTGATGCAAACAAACATCGATTGGCTCCACGGCACTCATTCATATCCCATAAATTACTCAATTGTGCACCAAACCTGCATAACAACCCAAAACCAAACCAAATGTAATATTTTCTAAAAGAATAAGAATAACGCATGAAAACATCACGTAATGACTCAGTCTGAGGTATAATCTAAACATAATTCTATCAATAAAATGCACAGAGTGAGTGTTTATCAACGATTCCGCCCGCGTGTTGGCTGCAGCGTTCACGTCAACTACCTCCTAAGTTGGCTATTACCTACACCTAAGAGGTAAGGAACAAGCTCTAATGAAATCCAAACTCTCAAAGGAAAGTAAACAAACAATTCTCATACCAAATTCTCATGCATCCTTCCTCAAATCAACATCCAAAACGGTTTAGAACTTCATACCTTTCAATTGTGCAAATACAATTTGGAATACAATGAACTTCATTACAATTTGAAAGTAGAAATAAGATTCTTCCCCAATTTGGATTGGTTGACTTGATCCACCACCTTCAATCTTCAATCTCTTACAAGTATTGATGAATTTAGCTCCTAGAAGCTCTAGGACTAAGATGAATTTGAAATGGAAAAATAGAATCTAGGGAGAAATCTACTATCGTATGTGAAAAGTGACAAAAGTTCCTCAAATAACCGCTCATTCCCCTTTTATATGCAAGCAATCAGGCCCTCGGATCGCCCGGTCAAAATTTGGCTCGCCCGGGCCACCAAAAACTGCCAGAAACTGCCAGAAACCGACTTGGCTCGGCCGATCGAAACATGGCTCGACCGAGCCAAGTCCCAGCCCGAACCCGCTCGACCGGTCCTGCACAAGCTCGACCGGTCGAGCTCTCTGAACCAACTCTGTAGCTTCGCTCGGCCGGTCCTGCCATAGCTCGGCCGGTCGAGCTCTCTGAAGTCCCGCTCGGCCGATCCTGCCCACGCTCGGCCGGTCGAGCCTCCAAACTCCAAAACCTTGCGATTTTCCTCCAAAACTCCACCAAATATGCTTGTTTACGCCAAAAACCTATCCTACACAAGTCAAACACACAAAACACGAAAACACAACCAAAATACAACAAAAACATATGATACGGGAGTAAAATAGCCACAAACAAGCATGTTCACATATCAAAATACGGGTCATTTTACGCACGTATCATAACCCCCAAACTTAAACCTTTGATTGTCCTCAATCAAAACAAAGCAAAGTAATCAATCTACCTCTTCAAACAACCTCATAGCTCATCATAGTCATCTTAGCATGCTCTTATCAAACGAGATTATCACCTAACTTTGTGACACGGTTAATGCCAACGACTCAAATCACTCATCAACATTGGATAAAGAAATGAAAGCACTCCCTTACGTGTTTAGGGTTTGAAGAGTTCTCTCATGCACAAGATATCGAGCACAATTTTCATAGGCTTGAAACAATTCTCACCACTATACTACAACGAGTTGGCTCCTAAAATCACAAAGGTCTTTGTTTTTGGTTATAACGTGGCTTACTAGAAGGTAGGTGGTTTTGGGCCAAAGTGACTAAACTTCTCAATTTCCCAAAACCCCCAAACTTATATTCTTCAATCCACTTTTAACCTCGAGGCTTTTCAATCACAATTCTCATATATTTTTCTTTCTTTTTCTTTCCTCTTCTTTTCTTTCTTTTCTTTCTCAATCTCTTTTTTTAGCACCCTCAATTTTTTCATGGGGCTATTCATTTTCTTCTCTCTTTTCCTTTCCTCTTTTTTTTTTTCATTCGAAGTACCAAAATTTTTGTTGATACCCCTTTTTTCTAGGATTCACATCAATCCATACTCAAACATTTATTGCCTCAACAATCACAACTCCAAGATACCAAGCAACTCCCAACCCAACTCTCAACTCCGTATTCACCCTCATACACTCATTCCCCCAAAATATGTCCTAATAATTTGAAGAAAATTCACCATTAAGCTCAATCACGGAAATCAAGGGTATGAAGGGCAAAATTATAATATCACCACCTTATACTCCCGAAGTGAAAGGTAGGGCTAAGAATCGATGGCCTAAGATCATTTTTTAGTTACCAAACCCACATCAAATAGATAGAGAATATATTCAAGTTCTAGATCTTGTGCTCTCAACCTTGCCACTCACAATCGAAATAGATATGAAAATATCAAGGCTCAAATTTCACGGCTTTTGTCAAGTCCTAGGCATTAACCTTGCACAAAACTCGGCAATTCAAAAGTTAAACTCGAACATGCATCGAAAACTAGATTCCGCCCTATCATAGGTCAAAGTAGACATCAAACTCCACTAAGTAAATCATGATTCAAACCTCAAGTCTAGTTCGGGTTCAACACGCACACACAAGCACACAACATCCTAAACACAATCTACATTCCAAAACATAATTTAATGAATCTAATTGGTAGAAAGAATGATAGAAAGCGTTACCCATCGGCACACACGATCAAACCGCTCTCCATGCCTTATTTGTACCTACTAAATCAACACAAACACCACCAACAATTTAGCATAAACAAGGCAATAAAGCTCTCATAACCACCAACTTCCACAAACCAATATTCAACAAAAATAAGACCATATTCACCATTTCCACCATTCATTCCAAACCATTCACATATCCACACACCAAAAGCCAAATAGAAAGAATTAACCACATGCAAGCTTGCCAAAATATTCATCCATTCATCATAACAAAAATCATCATAATCATCATTCAAATCCCAATTCAAATTCAAAGTAGGAGTAGATCATAAGTACAACCATATCAAATCAAAATATCCAAATTCAACTAAACTACACTAATCTAAAAAGTGTCATAAAGATAGAGAGATAGAGAAGAGAATGAACCAGAGCACCAACTACCGACACTTCCCCCCAAACTTAGTCAAGTGAGACTAAGTTTGTAAAAAGGTAGTCGGGGCGTCATTGCACATCCCTATCCTGCTGCGGCTGTTGACTCCCGGATGGGTTGCCTCCCATCAAGCGTTGTTTAAAGTCCATAGCTCGACTGCACACCTCAATTAACAAAAGAAACCTCAAAAACCACATTAGGTCGATAATTAACATAATATGGTTTTACCCGATGACCATTCACCTTAAAACAAGGACCATTCTCACGTGCGATTTCCAGCGTACCATTATCACAAATTTCCTTCACAATAAATGGACCCGACCATTTAGAACGAAACTTACCGGGCATAAACTTCAACCGTGAATTAAAGAGTAGGACTAAATCTCCGGGAGCAAAAGATTTACGGCGAATGTGCATATCATGAAACTTCTTGGTACGCTCCTTGTAAATCTTTGAATTCTCGTAAGCTTCATTTCGGAATTCATCCATTGCATTCAAATGCAAAGCTCGCTCCCCTTGAGCCTTTCTCCAATCGACATTGACCATCTTCAAAGCCCAGTAGGCTTTATGTTCCAACTCAACGGGCAAATGACAGGACTTCCCAAATACCAATTGATAAGGGGACATACCAATCGGAGTTTTAAAAGCTGTTCGATACGCCCACAAAGCATCATCTAAATGCTTAGACCAATCTTTACGGGAAGCTACCGTCTTTTCTAAAATAGCCTTGATTTCTCGGTTAGCAAGCTCCGTCTGACCATTAGCTTGAGGATGATACGGGGTAGTTATCCGATGCTTCACTCCATATCGGGCTAACAAATTCTCCAATAGTTTGTTACAAAAATGACTTCCCCCATCACTCACTAAGGCTCTCGGAATACCAAAACGTGTAACTAATCTTTGCAAAAATTTCAACACAACTTTAGCATCATTAGTAATGGTTGGACAAGCCTCAACCCAGCGAGATACATAATCAACAGCCAGCAATATATACTGATACCCGCAGGATGAAGGAAATGGGCCCATAAAGTATATCCCCCATACATCAAACAAATCGACTTCAATAAAGAGTTTAGAGGGCATCTCATCCCTACGGGTAATCGAGCCTGTTTTCTGACACCTATCACAAGCCTTGACAAAGTTTATACAATCATGGTAAATAGAGGGCCAGTAGAAACCACAAGAGAGTACCTTTAATGCCGTGCGGTTAGCAGCAAAATGACCTCCACTCTCCGACGCATGACATTCCTCTATTATCCGTCGCCAGTCGCTTTGATGAACACACCTTCTAATGATTCCATCTGCACATCTGCGAAACAAAAAGGGCTCCTCCCAATAATAAAACCGCATATCCTTAAGGAATTTCTTCCTTTGATGGGGTTTAAAATCAGGAGGAAATACTCCGGCAACAAGGAAATTTGAAAAATCAGCATACCATGGAATATTATAAGCCACAAATAAAATATGTTCATTCGGAAAACTCTCATTAATGCCTGCATCAGGCTTATCTCCTCCAACAGGTTCCTCTAAACGAGACAAATGATCTGCTATAACATTCTCACAACCTTTCCTATCCCGAATCTCAATATCAAACTCTTGCAACAGTAGAATCCACCTAATGAGTCTAGGTTTTGCATTCAGTTTTTTAAACAAATATCGTATAGCTGCGTGATCCGTTTACACAATCGACCTAGACCCTACCAAATAAGCTCTAAATTTATCAAAAGCATACACCACAGCTAGAAATTCTTTCTCAGTAACAGTGTAATTGCATTGAGCTGAATTTAGAGTTTTACTAGCATAAGCAATCACCCTAAACACTTTCTCCCTAACTTGACCCAAAGCTACCCCAAGGGCTACATCACTAGCATCACACATCAACACAAATTCTTCATTCCAATCAGGTGAAATTAAAACAGGAGAAGTCACAAGAGCAGTTTTCAATTTCTCAAAAGCACATACACATGCTTCATCAAAAATAAATGGTACATCTTTCTCCAACAAACAACACAAGGGTTTAGTTATTTTAGAGAAATCTTGAATAAATCGCCTATAGAACCCAGCATGGCCTAAAAAACTCCTAACCCCTTTCACTGTTTTTGGAATAGGTAATTGCTCGATAGCACATATCTTGGCTTTATCTACTTCCAAACCCTTACAAGAAATTTTATGTCCTAATACAATTCCCTCGCAAACCACAAAATGACATTTTTCCCAATTGGGAACGAGGTTTATATCTTCACATCTAGCAAGAACAATTTCTAAGTTTTTCAAACATGCATCAAAAGAATTTCCAAAAACTGAAAAATCATCTATAAATACCTCCATAATATCCTCCATGAGCCCATGGAAAATTGCCATCATACATCGTTGAAAAGTAGCCGGCGCGTTACACAACCTAAATGGCATCCGTCGATAGGCAAAAATCCCATAAGGGCATGTAAAAGCAGTTTTATGTTGATCCTCCGGTGCCACCATAATTAGATTGTAGCCAGAATAGCCATCCAAAAAACAATAGTGAGAACGCCCTGCAAGACGATCAAGCATTTGGTCAATGAATGGTAAAGGAAAATGGTCTTTACGAGTAGCTAAGTTCAAAGCACGATAATCTATACAAAACCGCCACCCCTTAGTCAATCTCTCCATAACCTCTTCTACATTGTCCTTTACCACTTTCTCAAATCCCCCTTTCTTTGGCACCATATGCGTTGGGCTCACCCACTCACTATCACTCGGGGCATAGATGATATTATTATCTAACAGCTTAAGCACCTCCTTCTTCACTACTTCTTGCATCATAGGATTCAACCTCCTTTGAGGTTGTCGCTTTGGTTTGCACGTCTCCTCAAGAAGTATCTTATGCATGCAAATGGCCGGACTAATTCCTTTTATATCAGAGAGTTGCCAACCGATGGCTGACCGATGCATCCTCAAGACACGCAACAATTTCTCACTTTCACACCCCGAAAGTCCGGTTGAGATGATCACCGGATAGGACTCATTTTCCCCCAAGAATGCATACTCTAAATGATCCGGTAACTTCTTCAATTCAACTTCCGGCGCTTTATTCCTCAACTCCAACTTCTTTTCCTTAGCTCTATCTTCCTCTTCTTTTGTTCTTAATTCCAAGAACTTAGCTTCCTCATTTACCAAGTTAGCCGGAAAATTATCCAAAATTCGGGCATACTCCCCAATATCTTCCCTTACTTCCTCTTTGTTGCCAACTACATCGATCGAGAAGATTGAATTTTGTAACACCTCTTCTAACGCCTCTCTTCTATCTCCTTCCTCACAACTCTTGCCTTGCACAACTTCTATCACATTGCATTTTTCCTCTTTCTCATCCTCCACACTCCTCTTCATGGCATCCGGGAATGAAAAAGTGATCTTTCTCCCATCGAATTGAAAAGTTAATTGACCATTCTTCATGTCAAACAGTGCTCCTCCGGTTGACAAAAATGGTCTCCCCAAAATAAGAGGAACATCTCCATCATCTTCTATATCAAGCACCACAAAATCAGTTGGAAAGATAAAATCTTGCACCTTGACCAAAACATCTTCCACAACTCCTTTGGGATACGACAAAGATCGGTCTGCCATTTGAAGTGTCATGGTGGTTGGCTTGATTTCCCCTACTTCCAATTTCTTGAACAAAGATAAAGGCATTAAGTTGATGCTCGCACCCGAATCACACAAAGCCCGAGTTACTTCACTTCCCCC
>JAPKLW010006648.1:0-16885 GCA_026898455.1 Plectranthus barbatus
CATGCACGCTCACACATCGAAAAATAGGTCATTTTACGCACATATCAATATAACCAAATCAGGATGTGTCCATCAGATTAAGAGAGAAAGGCTTTCATGACAAAGCGGGGTATTTACTGTTATAAGATGATGCCTTTTGGGTTGAAGACTGCAGGTTCAACTTATTAGCGACTGATGAATAGAATGTTCGCACCTTTACTTGGTTGAACTATGGAGGTGTATACTGATGATATGCTTGTTAAGTCGGCCGATATGGATGAGCATCTCGAGCATCTGAGAGAGGTATTCAAGGTTTTTACCAGATTTAAAATGAAATTAAATTCAGCTAAATGTGTATTTGGGGTAACATCGGGAAAGTTCATGGGTTATATAGTAAGTCGAAGGGGAATTGAGGCTAAACCAAGGCAAATCCGAGCCATTCAGGAGATCGAACCACCCTTTTCGGTCAAAGAGGTACAATGCATGGTAGAGAAATTAGCTGCATTGAGTTGATTTGTAGCACGATATTCAGATTGCATGAGTCATTTCTTCGAGTTGTTAAAGAAAGCAAAGAGATTTGAACGGACGAAGGAGTGTGATGAAGCCTTGAGATCACTTAAAGAATATTTGTCTACGCCACCCGTCATGTCAAAACCTTTAGTGGGAGAGGTGTTGTATTTGTATTTGGCAGTATCAGATCGAGCAGTAAGTAGAGTATTGATCCGAGAGGAGTATAATTCACAGCAACCAATATATTATGTAAGCAGAACACTCCTCAGTACAAAAACGAGGTATTCAACACTTGAAAAGCTAGTCCTTGTATTAGTGATGGCGTCGAGGAAGTTGCGACCATATTTTGAATCCCATGAAGTTGTAGTTGTATCAAGCTTCCCAATTCGGAATGTATTGTTAAAGCTTGGCCTGTCCGGGCAAATGATGAAATGGGCTATGGAGTTAGGGGGCTATGGACTTCGATTTGAACCGCGAACTACAATTAAATCTCAAATCTTAGCAGATTATGCACCGACGCTTCATATCCAAGCAGAGGTCGAGCTTGCACCTTGTATTGATCCTATAGAATCATGGAGCCTGCGGGTGGACGACTCCAGTAATTCTAAGGGGGCTGGAGCTGGGGTGCTACTCATCACCCCGAAAATCTCAGTTTACGAGAGAGCGATACGATTTGAGTTTCAAGCCACTAATAATGAGGCCGAATATGAGGCATTAATCGCAGGGCTTCAACTGGCGTTGCTTTGAAGGTAAGGAAATTGAGTGTCGAATCTGACTCGCAGCTCGTTGTGAATCAATTGTTGGGAAATTTTCAAGCTAAAGAGACTCGAATGGCGGCATATCATAGCATTGTGAAAAAACTCGAGCAAGAGTTTGATGAGATCTTTGTGGATCATGTGCCAAGGGAATGTAATGCTCATGCCGATGCCCTTGCTTGTTTTGCAGCATCGACAGAGTTTGGTGTTCCTCGATTAGTCCCTATCTTATTGGTCTTGTGGCCAACAACTAAAATTGAAGAAAAGTGTGTATCTGAAAATATATGTCCCATTTCAGAGTCTTCTACATGGGTTGATCCGATCATTGATTATCTCTTAGAAGGAGTATTGCCAAGTCAAAAGAATGAAGCCATTAAAATAATCCGAAGAGCTGCGCGATTTGCTATAGTGGATGGACGACTTTATAAGAAGTCGTATGAGGGGCCTCTACTCAGGTGTATGCGTGAAGATGAGGTCGAAGTGATCCTAAGTGAAGTTCACTCGGGAAGTTGTGGGAATCACTCAGGACCAATGAGTTTAACGCATCGAGTTATTTTAGCTGGATTCTTGGCCAACTCTAAAATAGGATTCCGTAATATTTGCAAAGAAGTGTGAAAGTTGCCAACGGTTCATAGGATTGAGTCACCAGAAAGCCGAGTTACTCCTTTCTAATATCCCGGTTTGGCTGTTCTACCGCTGGGGCATTGATATTGTTGGAAAATTGCCCAAGGGACGAGGAGGAAAAGAATATGTGGTAATCGCTACTGACTTGTTTACTAAATGGGTAGAAGCTGAACCGTTGACAAATATCAAAGACTCCGATATGATCCGTTTTGTTTGGAAGCATATTGTTTGTCGATTTGGCTTACCTCGGGAAATTATCACGGATAATGGAAGGCAATTCTCAAACAAAAAATTTAAGGACTATTGTGAGGCGCTTGGGATTCGTTTACTCTTCTCAACTCCCAGATATCCCGAGGTAAATGGTCTAGCAGAGTCGACTAATAAAACGGTGCTCAACATTTTAAAAAGAAAATTAGGTGTTTCAAAATTGGCTTGGATCGACGAGCTTCCAACTGTTTTATGGTCGTATCGCACGACTCATTTAACCGCAATTGGGAAGACTCCTTTCTCTTTAACATATGGAGCGGAGGCGGTGGCACCAGTTGAGGTGATACAAGGAAGTCCTCATGTAGAGCTCTTCGGCGAGAAGAGGAATGAAGACAAAATGATTGAAGCACTCGAACTTCTTGATGAAAAAAAAGATCAGGCAAGAGTAAAAATGGAATTGCAGCAAAGGATTGTGGATCGTCATTATAACAAATCAGTGCGATTGAGGTCATTTCAAGTTGGGGATTCGATGTTGAGATAAGTGTTTCAAAATACTCGTGAGGTTAACTCGGGGAAATTAGGATCAACTTGGGAAGGACCATATGTTGTCTCTAGGATCGTGAAGAATGGAGCTTACCGACTTGCCACACCTGAAGGAAAAGCAATTTTAAATGCGTGGGACGTAAAATATTTGAAGAAGTTTTTCTTTTGAATTGTGATATTATTGCATGATGTAATAAATGGTTTGAGATAAGAGTTTAACTCAACCAAAGAATAAAAGGTGAATTTTTACTTCTTTAAAATAAGCACAGTTTAGTCAAATCGCATTAGATCGAATAAGATGTAAATTGAATCAAAATGCAAGTCATGCATTAAAAATAGTTAGTGTTTCGGTAAAAGATAAAGCAAAATAGTGGAGCATCCTTTTGCAAATGTCACCAAATTTCAAAGCTACAAGTAAAATCCATATTGAATTATGAATAAAGAAGCTAGAGGAGTTCTCGGTGGATCATTCTCGAGATGGTTAGTTCCGATACGATCGCCATCAGATTGATTGGACCCATTCGGAGGGGATTGTCCTTTGTTTTCTTCATCGTCAAGGTCAGAAGCATCTCCATCGGATTCCTCCTGAATTAAGAAACTGAGATCAAGATTTGGATATCTCTGAAGCACAACATCTCGAGCTTTGATCATAGCCAAAGTAGCCAAATCATCGAAAATAGGTTGACCCGCGGGAGTTTGCATTAATTCAGCAAGATTCAGGCCCACTCCTTCAACAGTGGCACGACGAAGCGCTTTGCGAGATTCATCAACATCGGCTAGAGCCACAATTAACTCTTGCTCTCGACGAGCCATCAATTTAGCTTAAGAGTCTTGACATTGCTTTTCGAATGATAATTCATCCATAGCAGATTGTTTTTCTCTTTCTAATCGTTCGACGTCCTTCTTGATTGACTCAAGTTCAACAAGTGCGGCATCCCTCTCGATCGTCATTTGAGAAGATGACCTGGCATAAGTCATGCGATCTCTCTTTTCCTCAGCCATAGATTTTACTGCCCCATAAAAAATTGTTTCTCATCCCTTCGAGTGCCAACAAACGATTCAATAATATCACGTTAGAAGAAGAATTCTGATGTGATCGAGCAAGTTATATAAAAAAACTTTTAGAGTCATGTGAGAGTGATCTAGAAATCTTTTCAAAGCTGAAGCAGATGTCAACCACGGCGGTCCGTTCCATGCCATCCTCAAGAACACAGGAAAGGGACCACCTCCACTCGCCGCTAGACGACAATCATAGTTTGTCTGAGGAGTTTTGATCGCACCTCCCCGCTATTCAAGGGTAACCATGGCACCACCAGGAAGAAATAAAATTGTATCCTCTGTTGCAGTAAGATCTAAAACATCCCTATCTTCACCAATGGGGGCTTTCTCTTTCAGATCTTGTTCTCGTTTACGCTTGCAGGTGGAGGTAGTGGTGTCATCACTTTTTTCTTATTGACAACCTCATTGGATCAGTAAGGTGTTGCATGGCTATCAGTTGGAACCGAGTCTCTTTGAGAACTAATAAATCTTGTACTCGTACCAATATTCTTTTTCGCAGTTTTCTTCTTATTGGATATTTTCTTATGAACAACTTTTTGTTGCTGGAATCTGATCAGCTCCTATGGAGTTAGTGAACTCATGTCTCAAATTCCACTAATATTAGCCCACCGGGTACCGAGAAGTCGGTCTACGTCTTATATTGGGTGCTCGTACGTGGAGGCGATTCGAGAATATTCAGTAGTTGTCAAGGCAGGTCGAGACCTCCCTGCATCCAAAAGAGAGTCGGTGAGATTAAACAATGAAGAATAAAATTAACAAACTTACTCGTGGCCGATCTAATCATTCCAGATAATTGGGATTGGTCTTAAGGAATAGCAACATAAAAGAATTCGTCAATCCACCTGGCGGAATTTGATGCGCATAAAAGATTGGGGGTATAAGCATGCTAAACTTCTATAATTGGGGGTATAAGCATGATTCGAGAAGAAATAGTAGCTTTCCTTAGTTTGGCTATGAACATTGTAAAGTTCGGACCATTCTCAAATAGTTGGGTCACCAAGTTTGGCGTCGTTGAAGAGGAGAACCCCATATTTGAATAACCGAGCAGAGAAAGCCATAAAACCTTGAGGGGGACAATGTGGTCGTTGATGAGGAAGTGGAGCGACGGGATTCAACCAAAGGAACAAGTTATAATAACAGAAAACAGAACACAAAGTATTAAAATTGAGGGTGGATTGGGTAGAGATGAGAGCACCCTTCATATTTTCATCATAATTATCAAGAAAAATCCCCGAAGCAAGTTCTCCAGATTCTAAAGAAATCGATTCGCAATCAGAGTTACTGCTAGTGCTAGAGTCAGATTCAATTTTGGAGATATAGACCGAACTAGAGTTACGAGAGTGCAAAATTGAGGTGCTTTTGGGGTTCGACATTGAAAAAGGAAGACATATTTACTCACCTAAAGTAAGGGTGATTCTATCGAAGTAAAGCGAGCGAACGACTCTGATGCAGATACCTCTTGCACTTTTCGAATCGCTTACGAAGATTTATAATATTGAGAGAAAAATAAGGGGACCCAGACACTATTTATAAGAAATTCAAGAGGGCCGCAAGGCCCAACGGGCCACGAATAACGACAATGCAACGCGTGTCACTACGATCAACAACAATAAGGCCCGATGGGTATGCTCTTATTTTAAAATAAAATTTTATTTTTAAAAAAAATTGCAGAAAAATGATAGAACTGTGAGTGATACGATCAAAGCAACACATACTTGCGTAACACCTTTAGAATTCATGTGTTGCAGACAAGATTTTTTGCAATCGAAAGCTCCATCTGATTTAAGGCGACATTACAAATCGACTAATGAGTTGATAAGTTTGTTTTTAAAAAAATATATGGAATTCAATACAGCAACAATTGCCTAAAATTTAACCTTGTCAAGTGCATGAAGAACTTCAAGGTTTCATCACGACTGATACGGGAAAGGGTGGCAGTCGCGCCTTTCCCTTTCACGTCAGAGAGCTAGTTCGAGAGGAGTAGAAGAATCTTTCACACTGGCTCTCAAAAGCGATACAATATATTTTAAAAAAATATCCTTTGATCGCTCTCATCATTGTCGTGGTTCGATCATGAGGAAAGAAAAACTCCTCGCATCAACCAATTAGACAATCAGCTTCATCGAAATTAATACAATTTCACTAAAGTTGTGGGGCTATTGTTATACCCAAAACGGTTCAACCCGTTTTAAGCCCATTTCAAGTAAGAAACACTCAACAAGTGGCCCAAAAACTCGGTCCATAAGTTTTAGGCCACAAAATTCGCCCGACGTCAAGTGATGCCTGAGGCAATTAGACAAAGTGATCGAATCACCTTCTGAATAGATGGTCGACTCACTTATAGATCGAATCACCTTTTGAATAGATGATCGACTCACTTGTCGATCGAATCACTCATATAAATGGTGGTCGAATCACTAGTTGATCGCATCACTCCTTGAACACGGCACTCTGAAGTCTAATTATGGATCAAGTTATCATAGCGATCGAACCACTATGCACTAGTCTCATAAAGAAGAACTCTATTTTAAGAAACAACGATGATTTATTAACAATCAAAGTTCAAGCTCAATCATCGCCGGATCTAATGAAGGAAGAATAGAAGTTTAGCCGTGATTTCAATTATTTCCATTGTAAACATTAAATTTAACCCCTATAAATATCAAAAGTTATTTGATAAACAGAGTTGAGAAATTTCTTATTGATTATCTCATTTTAATCCAATATTTTCACTTTGTTCTCAATCTTTAGTATTATCAATTAGTAAATCGATCCCACCATTAACAAATATTATTTTTCTACAAATAAAACATTAAATTGAATATTACAATTTAAAAATTAAATCCATACTGGCAATGGGGCTACAATTAAGGGTTTCATGCTGACATGGATTTACTTAAACTAACATGGTAATAAGTAAATTAACATAAAATTAAAATATTAAGTATGTTAGCATAAATATATTTTTTTAAGTAGAGCATAAAACACTTGGCTCTAAGTAAAAGTATAATATTATATATAGAGAAAGACGTGATCATAAGATCAAGTCTTCAGATAAAAAACATTAACTATTAAAAAATAAGCATAAATTATAAAAAAACTTGACCATAATATTTTGTAAAGTACTTTTTAATCTAGATTATTAATTTTTTAAATAAATGATATAAATTTATTTATATTTAATATAAATTCACTTTTAATTTTAATTTTGAATACACTTGGACCTTGGGGTACATTACATACCTTGGGGTAATTTTAATTCAGTTTTATTTGTGCGTGGAGCTTTGAAAAAGGACAACGAAGAGAAAATTGTAATATTAAAGAGAGTTGCGTGGGTTTTGGGGTACACAACAGCAAACACAGCTTTGATGGTCCTGCAATGTCAATTTCATGTCATTTTATTGGCTGAAAAAGTGCAAGTTTTGTTACTTTTTTTTTTTTTTGGTTTAAATTGTGAACAAAACCTATTTACCCACAAGTATTAAAACAATTAATTCATTCTATATATTAGTATGAGAAAAAACATGTATGGTTCTTCTATTTATTCTCAGAAAATATAGATACGTGGATCCATATATGGTTGCAATTTGCAAACGCCACTCTCTGCTAAGCTGTGTAAGTGATTCCATTTTTAATCTTATAATTATTTGTTTTTTTTTAATTTAAAAAAACAAATTTTCTTATGATTTTACATCGTATTCGGCTCAAACCTAGTATTTTATACTTTTATAGCTGGTTACAATACTACAAATGAGACTTATCATCGTAATGACGCTTTTGATCTCGAAAAAGACTTCCAAAACTAGAAAAATAAAGCAATGGCCATGACATGAGATGGGCATTAAATTTCCAAGGGACAAATGAAAGTGACATCAAAAGCAAAATCATTCAAGTTTTGAGAGGCGACAGCGAAAGGCATATAATAAATTCAAAGTGAATTGGGTAGCAATAGCATGAAGAAATTAAATAAATGAATGAGAGAGAATAAAAAGGGTCGGATTCTAAATTTTATAAAGAATTGATGAAAGTGAGGCATAAAAAGCTAATCATGTAAGCATTTGAGTGGACGTAAGAAAGAGATGTGACAAAGGCAATCCACCTAAATCATTAAGCTACAATAATAATACAATATTAGCTAATCCATAACCCCGCCCCCACCTCCCACTTTATGTACCTTGTTTTTTTAAATCTTATTTTACGACATGAATTTTAATTATATTTCTTGTGGAAAATGATTCATGTGTGAGGCAGAGACTCTTGGGCCCTCCACCGCCACCTTCAACCCAGCTCATAATTAATGTCACCACATGATTCCAAAACCAGTCATAAAATTATTATACGGAGTGATGTATGAATTGATAATCAATCCCCATAACAAAATTTTAAGCTTCACCTGCTTCGTGTCTTCAAGTTTTAAAGAAAGGAATAAATCACTGCAGATTAAAGAAAACATTGCATAACCATGCGAACTGACGTTTTTACTCTCCCCCCCTCTCTCACAATTTATTACTGCCGGTGATTTACTGCTTCGATCATTAAATATATAGCAGAGACCCGTTCTCGTGTTTTCTTGTCGATTATCTGCGATCATCCAGCCAAGAAAGCTCCGTCAAAACTCAAGATTCAAGATTCTTCAGTTTTCCCCGCGGGAAAGAGGTGTGATTATTTATCTGGGTTTTTACTCGTTCCATTTTGGCTTTTCCGTTTGTCTGTTTCAAGAAATTTGATCCCAGAATTTTTATTTTTTTTTAATTTTAATCTTTCAGCGATGATTGTTTTAGCTTGAAATTATGCAGAGTGTTAAGCAATTATTTTTGAATTCTGTTTATTGCAAGATTTCTTTGACTGTGTTGAAAGTGATATGAGTTCTTTAGTTTCCATTCCCCATTTTTGTCAAAGCTTGAATGGTTTCTCTATGGACTACTGCTTATGTGTGGGATTTCTTAGTTTTTAAGATTTCTGGTTTAAAATGGTGATCTCTGTAAGATTTTATGAATGGAGCACATTGCTGATTGCAGGTGATCTTCAACTAGATAGTAGGGCGTAATGCTGCTGAAGAATCTGATGGAGGAGAAACACGAGTTGAATTTCGACCAACCCCTTTTATCTGTGAGGCGACATTCACCAACTGTGACATCTCAAAAACGAGACAGTAGGAGAATCAACAGTTATTCTCATCAACTCAGACCTCATCTTCCTACATACAAATCAGAACTCAAATCTGGTCCTATTAGAAATCCTGGAGCTGTGCCATTTCTATGGGAGCAGTCCCCTGGCCTACCAAAGGAAGAGATGAAACCACCAGCTAGAAACTCCCATAAACCTCCGGTTGCCCCGCGGCTTCCTCCTGGTTGGGCTAAACATCAAGATGGTCATAATGTTTCTCGAAACAGTGCTGGCTGTAAGAACCAAGCTGTTGATGTGTCATACACCAGTGAGAGTATGAAACATGATCTTGACATTTTGTGTTACTCTCGTGTTGGTCCATCCAATGATGAAAATGTCAGAAACACTGAGAGTGAGAATGAGAGGGATTGCTCTGATTCAGGGGATACCGATGATGCATATGTTGATGCACTTGATTCACTCTCGAGGACTGAATCTTCTTTCTTGAACTGTAGCATGAGTGGTGTAAGTGGAGTAGAAGACTTAGATGTGAAACCTTTAGGAAGCTTTCTGAGAGATCCACAGGCTTGTGAGTTCATGATGGATAGGTTTCTCCCTGCAGCGAAGGCAATGGTTTCGGATACCCCTCATCCACCCAAAAAGCAACCTGTGCAAATGCAGATACAGCAGCCAAATAGAACAGCTGATCAGTATAAGCCTTCTCTTCGTTATGGACCTAGTTTTGCGCAGAGGTATGCATATTACCAAGACAATGAAGAAGAAGAAGAAGAGAGCGATGATGAGTGTGATCAACAAGCAAATTTGCCTTCAGTATGTGGTTTACTACCACGTTTTTGCTTAAAGAGTTCGCTCTGCCTTTTAAGTCCTTTTCCGGCAGCGAGTGTGAGGACCCGAGCGCCATTGTTTTCTGCCAATAAAGTACGGCCTGGATCTTCATCGTCTGGTTCTTACTGTGAGTTGGAGAATGAGGTAACATGTTGCTTTCTTCCTCCGACACCTCAAGTTTATTTTTTTCCCAGTGTATTGATACTTGTTTTGTGTTGTTTACAGGAGCAGTTCAGGTCTGATAGAAGTGAGACAAAATCAACAGAAAAAATCCAAACTGCTGAACTTGATGAGCATAAGGCCGGATTGAGAAGTGAGAGTGGTCAATTAGAATGCCAAACACTGCCATTTCTTGAACAGAAAGAAGCTCTTCCGGTTCCTAACGAAAACAGGCATGTTGGGGTTGCAGGGTTTGGACTGCACAGTAAGGGATTGAAAACATTTCAGGAGTTATTGGATGATCGTGGAAGTCCAGAGGAGTCAGATTCAGGAGATCAGGTTATTGAGAAAACTGTATACGTAGACATGGCACCAAACCTGAGACCATTTTCTCCTAATACACAGGACACTGAGGGCGTTTCAATATCGATAGAAGAAGAAGAAGAAGAAGAAGAATATGCAATCAAAAGATCTGAACACGTTTATTCAATAGATTCACCTCATGAAGATTTGAAGAAGCTGCATACAGTAAACGGAGATGTGCATTTTCTGCCAAATGCTGTCAGATTTGATAGCTCGGCAGAAAATCGGGGAGTGAACAAGTCCGAAGATTCTGAACAAAATCAAGATTTTAACAGAGACTCGACATTTAAAGAGAATGTAGTAATGGAGAGTACAGAGAAGCAGCTACCAAGAGCAGTAACAAGGGATAACTCGAAACAAAACAACTCTGAGCTTCCTCCTCCACCACCATTGCCTAAATCTCCATCTGATTCATGGCTTTGTCGTACATTGCCTTCCATGACCACGAAGCATTCGACTCTACGGCCAGCTACAAAACCTGGAAACTACTGTTCCAAGGCACCTACAAGTGACATGAAGTGGGAAACTATTGTGAAAAATACAAAGGTGCAGCGCCGTCACTTCCATTATTCTGAGGTAAGTTTGTTTATTGCTTGCATGATCGTCAATTGTCTCAAAAACTGCATTAGCAGGTTTAATATTGTTTAACTGTTGTATCAGGAATCGTTGACAACTATACAAGAAACATAGGAATATGTTTTTGTGGCAGCCACGTGGATCAATGCAGTGTTCATTGGCAAGTCAACGGCACAACACCATATACTTGTATTTTGTACTGTTCTTGTTGGCAAATGTTTTGTATTTCGTGTAATTACAAACTCAATAAAACACTTGCATACTCTTGTATAGAGATTGCACCTGTATATATATATATATATATGTATATGCGTGTGTACAAGAAAAACTCGAGACTAACCGCAACATAAATGATGAAATCTTTTTCCTCTTGGTATACTTTCTTATTCTCATTCTTCTGAAAGGGAGAGAAAATGCTATATGCCTTGATAATATTCCATTTATTTAGTTTGTCACAAACATTCCATTCAAAGAAGAAAGGAATTCTTTCGAAAGCACATGCCATGCCCAACAGCTCGCAGTAATCGGCATTTGCTCTTTTCTGCAGCTGATGCATCCAATAACAGTGCCTCGGCTCAAATCAGGGAATCATAGCGCCTTTGATCGTTTAGCGTAAGTCTCCCTCAAGGCGGTTTTACGATGATCTCGTGCTCAGCTGATACAGAGAAAACCAGCACATTCTTTGGAAGCAGCGAGCTGGGATGACACTCAGCATTCCACGCACGTCTGCCTATTTGACTGATAAACCAATTTTAGTTCTTATATCATGCTTGCAGACTGGACAGAATGTGGCACATTTCGTCAGCCATGAACTCACACAGTTTGCGTGGAAACCTGGAAATGAAACTTAAAGACATTACTACAGCCATGAAATGCTATGCACAGACGAAGCAAGAAAAGGAAAACGAAGCAGTAGTAAAGTCTCTACCCGGCATGTAACAAAGGTCTGATGGATAATGAGTAAGAAACTAACCATGTCGACAAGGAAGAATCTTTAGGCTTTCCCCATGTTTGTAATCTTCGAGACAGATTGTACATGTCTCTCCTATGTGGTCAATTAGATCGACTGAGTGAAACGTGACATTCGGGAGCATATCCACAACCTTATCATCAAGAGCAGTTCTTGCATCTCGACGATTCCTCCAGTGATTGATAATAAATAAGACTGCAACTAGGAGAGAGATTACTGCAAGGACGGACATGAATGATATAACCAGCACCGTCCAGGCAGTTTCGTCTACAAATGAGACTATGCAGCATTCACCTCCCTCTCCTCGAGCATTCTCCTTTAGGATCTCCCCTGCTGTTTTCGACACAAATACAGCATATATCCACAGTCCCTCAGGGTTTCCCATCACTGTTTCATCCAAAGAAACACACTAAAGTAGAGTGAGCTCAAAATGAGGAAGACACCCCTGCCCTTACAAAGCAGGGTATATTAAAAAGAAACAACAGAGTAGTGTCAATCATTCAAGTTGCAACTACTGCAAAATTTTCATTTGAGAATTTCAAATCCTCTAGGTTACTGTTGCAAGAAGTTAAAGACATATGATAACTATTACGAGTAATGCGCGTATATGATCACTGTAATCAAACTAACACCCTAGCTTTCCATGTGAGAGGGGATTACACTTGATTAACAACAGAACATTAATCAAACAGCACAAGGTTATGACATTGCTCTCAATATAGGCAAAAGACACCACAACTAAAATTGGGTCAAATTATAATTGTGCTATGAAGCTCAATACCATTGCAATAATCTTTTCCATCAACGAACATGAAGCACCCAAAAACACAGTTAGACCATCTTTCCTCTTGCATACAGTCAGTTAACTTTGTATTAACGATGTATTTTGATTTAGGGCTCAATAATAAGATTGAATAAAGCCCTCGACTAAAAGTTTAAGCTTTTTCAATGGAGAATCAGTCCAAGATTAAATAGAATAACATCAATTCCCAAAATAAATTCAAACCCATATCACATAAACTTATGAACTATTTTAAAGTATGGAAAGAAAAGCAAGAAAAGTGAGGGAGAAGGCCATTCACCCACTTGAAATGAGGTTGTGATTGAGCCGATCATCGTATACGATGGCAGCTCGAAACCCAGCTTCCTGCGCATTTCTGATCTTCTCCTCAAACGCGCACCTCCCCCTCACAATCAGAACAATATTAGCACTCTCATCTTCGCCGTGTTCAACTTCATCGCGCAGCGGTAAGCAGGCGTCTAGCGGCTCAGCCACCCGCAAGCCCCCGCAGATTGCGCTGCCATTCAGCTCTTTAGCTGCAGTCATAAATCCCAGTTGGAAGATAAGACAAAAAATTCAATCACAGGCAGGCAAAATAAACACCGAAAGCTAAGCAAAAAGGTACTGAATCTGGCGGGAGTGTCCGGGAATGAAGAGGAGATGGAATTGAGCTGGACGGTTGAGATAACTGGATGAGTTGAGTAGCAGAGAAGAAGCGTGAAGATGAAGAATTTGCTCATTTCATCGTCGATTTTTGTGGGATTGCTTTCTTGATTTCGTGGGCCGGTTTTGTACATGCAGAAAGGGGATTGACTGATCTTTGGGAATTATCGCGTTGGCCCCCTATCTTTCCGTTATTACAATTGCAGCAACCCCCTTGGATCAAGTTTGGTTACTATATTCAATTATTCAATGGCGTGCTGATTGATTTATTAAACTATACTATACTAACATTTCAAGATGAGTTAATTACTCGCAGATTAAAAATAATATTTGTAAAATGAATGTTCACGAAATGAATCGAAATCTTTAATTGTGTAAATATAAAACTAATAAATAAATCTAAAACCCAAGTCCATTTACACTTTCACAAAAAAATAAAAATAAAATACTCCTAGACACCTCGACCAACAAGAAATGGCGGCCTTTAAAAAGGCTTCGTTTCTGTGCAGAATCGAATGCAATCATCCTGAAGCCCATTCCCATCCAACACGTATCCAAGCCTAGAGCCCGAGGAAACCAGTCAGGAATGTCGGCAATCCATTCAATCAGAATCCCGCGATTACGCAAGGCGCGATCGTGGACTCGGGATATACGCGTTTCAATAATAACGGCCAAACCAGGAGGAAAATCAAATGTCGAATCTGGATGAAATGCGTTATACTCCATGAAGGATGCTTTCTTACCCGAGGAGGAGGAGGATTGAGGAGGCTAGGCCTAGTAGGAAAAATTGCCTTTTCTCCGGTGTGGATAAGAAAGTTAAGGTGATATATCATGTCATTGTCAAGGAGGGTATTCGTCTTGTAAAGGTCAGTTGTTGTTTTTTCTTTTTCCTTTTATCTCCTTTCCTTTTGATATATTGTTTGAAGTTAAAGATTATATTTGCCTTGATAATATTATATTTTGAGTTACATCAAGTATATATTATATATAGAAGTAAAAGATGATGGACCGGAAGAATAAAATCATATCTAGACTAGATAACTATAGAAAACCCTAATCATATCTATTGAAGATAGACGTATAATGCATGAATATTATATTCGTTCATATTGGAGGCAAATGTTGTTGCAATTTTGGTGCTTCGTTAGGTTAATGCGGAGAAGGGTATGTGGGCTATAATTTTGAGCATTTAGATGCTGCACTTTCTGCTTTTAGCTTTTGGATTTGCTTGAGAAGAACGTGAATATTGGGAAATAAAAAGGCAAGGAAGTTTTCAATCTTGAATTCTCATTTGTTTGCGTACTGCCTAAAGAAACCAATGCTTAGTGCTGTTTTAGTTTTTCTTATTATTTACTTTTAATTGGATTGTTTTTAAGGGATTCGTGAACAGGGGTGGATCTAGAACTTTAGAATTGGGGTACAATGTATAAATAAAAAAATTTGGGGTACATATTGTAAAAATCTATATAAATAATAGTTAAAGTATATATTTAATTAAAGGGGAAAAATATTTTTGGGGGTACAATTGTATATATATACATCCGCCCCTGTTCGTGAACTGAATCACGAAGTCCGTTTGTCAAGATCGATAATCGGAATATAAAAAATAAATTGCTATGCCTATGATTATTCCTAGCATGCTCCTATTGATTATGCATAAGGGGGTTTATGCGGAATACCTGGATTGTAAAAATTTGAAGAACGAGTGCGCAGAGATTTGATCTTGATCTCTTTTCCCGTGCACAAAGATTAATTCCTAACAGATAAAGGGAATTAAATCTGTGAAAATTAATTAATAATTTTTTAAAACAAGAAGGAGAGAGAAGAATGAAGACGATCCTCCTGATCTGATCTGTATCCATACTCAATCCGAATATCTGGTGAAGATTCCCTTCGGATTCCTTGTCCGGTTGAGAAGCAGAATTTCCTCCTCGTTTCACAGATCTAGTAGATCACCACAACTCTCAAATACTGGTTTGCTGTGTGCAACATATGATTTTGTGGTGTGTTGTGATCTGAGAAACTGAGGCCTATTTATAGGAAAATACTTGACTACTATTGGACCTGAGTTTTCATGGGCCAGACTAGGGACCAGAATGCAAATAGCAAAGAAGGCTTATCAATTAATTAATTCTCATATTCAACCAATAATATAATTAATTAATTAATATTGATTCATTCCACCAAAGAATCAATATTGTCCTACCTATTTGCTACCACGTTTTGAGATACGTGTTGCATGGGCTCGGTTTATCCCCACATTTAAGGTTACAGACATTCGTTAATTAATTTAAGCTCTGACAAGCTATTTAATTAATTAACATATTATATTCCTGAGTCAATCCACTCAAACCTTTTCACTTATGCTTGAACTTAATCAGCCTGCAGGACTTTAGCATAACGAACCTTTTGAGCTGCTCAGGGAATGTCACCATCCTATACTGGATGTGGTTACCTAGTTCCAGTACCAGACAGTCATACACAGAATGCTATCACCCAAAATACAGACATACAGGCTCAACTAGCCCCTTTCACTGCAACTCAAAGTGATACACAATATGCATATACTTCCGTACCCTCATTCAGGTTTAAGATCTCATCAAGCCATAGAGATATAGATTCTTCTAATGTCAGATAAAAGAATCGATATCAACTTAGGTCCTTATCAATGTGTGCCCCACACCAGCATACCAAGTCATCCAAGATAAGATGCTTATTACCGCGTATGCTGCAGCCTACACCGACAGTTTATCCTGAAACTATTTCAGTTGTGATAAACATTTATATCTCGCTAGGTCAAACGATCCATACGATCTTCCGTGATCTACTACACACCGTATGATCTCACTATCGACGAGATAAGAGGATAATTGCGTTTGTGACACATGTTTGTTAATTCAGACAGGAAATGAACATACAACATTTATGATTCTCAGTATATTAACCAATCGACCTTGTACATAATATACCAATCATAATGCTTTCAGTATATAAATCCATCAATCTCCCACTTATACTCAAAGCATTATACAGGTGCTTTCCAGAGTATAACGTGTCTAAACTAATCTAGCTATTACATCAATCATTCTATGTGGCTAGCTTTGCCCTCAGCCCAATGTTACTACATGCATCTCGTAGACCTTCTGAGGCAGAGCTTTTGTGAATAGATCTGCTAGATTATCTTTTGTATCAATCTTCTCTACTAGCACATTGATCACTAATTTTTTTAATGATTTTTTATAGAGTAGTGACAAGTTAATATTATCGATCCCACAGAGATTGTAAAAGCGAACATCTCATGTACTGAACCATTTGTTTTCGGTTTGTTGTCTAAGTAAATAAAACTTTGAAGGAGTTTTGAAATTTAAAATTAATTTTGCAAGAAAATTAAATTAAAGCAGGGAATTAAAATTGGGTTTGAAAGCACTAGAGAAAAGATCAGATTCCAGGGCAAGTTCATGTCAAGGATATCATGCAAGGAAATTTCATCGATCAATTTAAAATAAAGATTTGGTGAAACATCAGGAAAATATTACAAATTCCAGGGTTTGACAATTCATAAAGTAGATCATCAATTTCCTATATCCTTTCGGTCTCTAGGAAAATTAATAACTCCTTTAAAACATCAGATTTATTCATATGGATTAAATTCCTCTTTTCAGACATAATTAAAATCCATATTATCAATTCTTAAATCCATTAATCAATTTTCACTTTTCAGTCTCAAATTAATTAATTATGAAA